>ML256509.1:38876-93764 GCA_005239495.1 Nicotiana undulata | reverse complement strand
ACGTTGGAAAGACTTGATGGCATGTGAACAAGGCATATGGTAGATAGACCATTTCCCACAGGATCATAACCTTGTTGATTCATTTACAGTATGTACATTATTACCGCGATTATTATGGATGGCGGTGCGGACTTCAAAAACACCTATGTTGTTATCATACTGCAAAAATGAATGCCAATGTGCTCGTCGTCTGTATTTCTCAAATATATTCATCGGCACTGGCATAAATTCAACACCCCTTTCCATCAATCCCGTTGCAGCTGCAGACCGTTGAACAAACCTCTCCGCCATCTGCTTGAAGGACATTCGCACCATGGCTGTGACGGGCAATCCTCTTGCCGACTTCAATAACCCGTTGAAGGACTCTGACACGTTTGTAGTAAGAACTCCCCATCGTCTGCCACCATCCGCATGCAAAGTCCACTTTTCAGGGTTATGTCGCATTAGCCAACAATATGTTGCCTCGTCTTCTTGCCTTATAGATTCCATATGCCTCCGGAATTTCTGCTGTTGGTGGTCTGTTGCTGCCATCCACATCAAATCATGCAGATCCTTGTTAGGATATGCCTTCTGGAAATTGGCCTTAAAGTGCCTCACACAGTAACGGTGGTATGCATAAGGCTCTTGCCATGCAGGCAAGTTCTCCACAGAACTTAATATACCACCGTGACGATCAGATATTAGACATATACCTGAACGCTGTTTGACAACGTGCTCTTTCAAGTGGTTCAAAAAAAGCGTCCACGTCTCTGTGCTTTCATTGGCACAAACAACAAAAGCTAGAGGAAATATCTGTCCATTAGCATCCACTGCCACGGCTATCAAAAGCTTGATATCGTATTTTCCATAGACATGAGTTTTGTTTATGGATATTACGGGCCGAAAATGCGAAAAACCTTCAATTGCTGGTTTAAACGCCCAGAACACGTAATTGAATATGTATTCTACTGTTCCCGGACTCCGTTCAAGCTTCCATTCAACAACCGTCCCGGGGTTAAAGTGCTGCAGTGCGGCCATGTACTTTGGTAGAGCTGCAAATGACTTATCCCAGTTACCGTAGACAATTTCAAATGCTCGTTTACGCCCAAGAAATGCCTTTCTTTTGGTAATGGTATGGCCATATTCCTGGTGGACTGATGTAATGCACTCTTTGATTTTATACCTTATGGACGCTTCGAGATGTGGAATAATTACAAGAGAAATCAAGTCAATATCCAAGTTGAAGTGATTCCCGTTGAATGTGTTCATTTCGCATGTGTGGGTGGGAATGTATTTACCCACTTTCCACATACCTGTTTTCTTCTTGGTTGCACGCAACATCCAATTACATGCCCAAAACCACCTGCGGCAAACAGTCTTGTACACTACCGGACTTGACTCCCATACCTGCATTTCACGACACTCTTTTACGTTGTGCATTTTACAAGCCCTGCTTACGCGCGCTTTATCAGGGAAAAGCATCCCCTTTGCAAGCACCGTTGGTCTAGACTCATCCCACATTGCTGCCCGGATTTCATCAAAATCCCTTGTGAGAGCTTCCACATCCGGCACGCTTGGCAAGTTATTAGTGTAAGGAATCTCCCTTGAATAAAACGGCACTTCGGACTCATACACTCTTTGTCTAGGGGGGATTCTCTCCAAATAAGGTCCTTCTGTTACATCCTCATCATCACCATCCTCACAAGGAAAGGGTGTCTCATCTCCAGATTCATCGGCATTGTTGTCGTAATCACTGTTATGTTCCTCACTCTGTGCATCAGCCAGATCCTGATGTAATACGTCATTTTCGGACAATTGAGTGAGTACGGGTGGTTCAACTTGCTTGTTTTCACTGCACAACCAACAAAAATATAAGCTACTGAAATTAATAAATACTTTTCATATAGCTATATCGCTTGACTTACAAGTCGTAATGTGATGAAATTCCATGATGGACGTTTTCACTTAGGTGATGACTACCGGATGGGCCACTTGTAAAATTCATATCCGGCCGGTACCCCCTATTAAATATATGAGGGTTAATACAAATTCATTACACCAAAAATATACATAATTAACACAAATTAAAATGGAAGTTTACCACTCGTCTTATGAATATTGGAAAGCAGGATATAAATTATTTTCTCCCTACTCATTGGCCGGCGGTGATATGTTTAAATCAAAGAAAAGCCTTCCATCCGGAACCTGTCCGGCCNAACTGCCCCAGAATAACCACCCGATGACTGGGGGGTATCTCTACTACGCACAACCTCGTTTTTTGGAGCGTCTTCGACCTTCACGTACATCTCCAACATTGTGATTATAAGAAATTCCCGGCATTCATCCGGAGTCCTCAAAAAATCACTCAAAGTTTCATCATCGTCGATGTTAAACTCCGAGTAAAAAGCAACCCCTTGCGGAGTGACGGAATACAGATATCTTCGGTTACTTTAAGTATCACTGAACGTTTCCTCACACTCATTTTTTTGCATAACAACGATATTAATTTATCGTACTCCTTTGTAAGTGGCAATTTAACATGACATTGAGCAGGTAAACTGTAGCTCATAGAGTTATTCTCCATCACAACATCACCCCCCAATATAATGAAACTCTCATTCTACGCTCTTCAGACATAATGAAAAAATGCTGGAGAATTTAACACTGAAATTAACACTGCTTAAGAGTTTAAAATTTTTTAGAATGAAATATACTGAAATTGTGACCTCTTTATATAGAAAATGGATTGCCCGGATTTTTTTTTTATATGTATAACGCCCATATACGCGGCGCTATACAGTGTTGAATTATTGGAAATTGTATAGCGCCGCGCATAAGGGCGCTATACTCTGACATATACAGCTTTATGTATAGCGCCCTGTACTTGGGCGTTATACATATTTATGTATTATTTTTTTCATTTATTTTCGTTCTTAATGTTTTTTTCTTATTTTGGTTCCGGACTCCCTCTCCCCCTCCAAAAAAACGACCCAAAAAACAAGTCTTTGGATTTAGTTTTTTCCTTCGTATATATACTTTAAGAGTTTTGCGACCATTATTTATTTGGAAAATACTTTTTCCGTTTCACTTTGTTCGCATTTACTATTTGGAGAACTTAAAAAGAGGATCTTAAATATTTTTAAACTTAACTTATTAAATATTTTGACTTGTAATATTTTTTTATGCAATTTTATTTTTAAAAAAAAAAGGGTTAAGAAAGTTATGTTCAAATTCACACCAAAAATCAAGTGTTTTGACCCCCTGTACTAGTTCAACGGACGCATTTATGTCTCGTTTGTCTTTCATTGCTTTCGATTTATTGTTTTTGTTGCTCTTCTGCAAGATAGGTTTGCCCTTGAAAAGGTCAGTTCACTTATTAGATGACAAACAGCTTTATATTATTCATATATAAAGGTCAATATGAGAAACATTTGCATAGTTTGTAAAAGTGATTAGCTCCTTATTTACAAGTAAAATTTATATCTTAATATAGTGCATTTTAAATACAATTAACCACAAAATATAAGAATATTGTTTGAGAAATTCACAAGAAACATTTCTTGATATCAAGATTTTGGAACGAAGCTGTTTACAATGCAACTGTAGATCAGATGAATAAGTGACCATACTATCGTATATTGGGTAGGGGTATAAAAAAACTTATAAATCACACAAATCGATAATCCGAGGAAAATCGAGGGGGGAGGATCCTTAGTGTGGTTATGTTTGATTTGATTTGGTATTAGAAAAGAACCATAATTGGTTTGATTTTAACTAAAAAAGTCAAACCGAAACCAAACCAATTTGATAGTACATTTATACAACAACAACAACAACAACAACAAGCACCCAGTATAATCCTACAGGAGGGGTCTAGGGAGGATAGGATGTACGCAGCCTTACCCCTACCTAGAAGGGGTAGAGAGACTGTTTCCGATAGACCCTCGGCTAAAGGAGGTGAAAGAAGCCCTGATAGCAAGTAATAGCAAGACACATAATTAGAAAACTAAATCGAAGATAGCAACAAAGTCTATCTCCCTTGGCTTCGATTGATACAGACCTCGATCTCAAAGAAGACTTCTATCTCAAACTCAATGCCTCAGCTCTTCAATGCAATGTCGTAGTCTCGATTAAATAGTAAAATCGGGTGGCCCCGACTTCTACCGTATACAAATAGTCCCCTCGTTTCTTGGAGTATAATGATAAGAAACGAACTGAGCCTTCGATTTTTCTTTGACCTCGATAAACAATGATGTCATCCTTGTGACATAAGCGATGGAAATGACTGAAACGTCACGTCGGTACAATTCTCCAAGCCATTAATGAACGTCAGTTGGCGATTCCCCACTAGTGCGGTTGAATCGTCACCGTAAATCCATAAATATGGCTTCTTTTTGTTGAATCAAACTTTACCTTCACCTTCATATGTTCTTCTTAAGTTTTTATCTCTCTGAAGTTCTTCTCTTTTGTTACTACTTAGGTCTTCACCGCTAGTTTTGAACCAACAAATCTTACTATCTTCTTCCTTCTTCAACTTATACAATTGACAAAACATCTAAAACGGTTTCACAAAAGGAAAAAGCTTCCTCTTCTTCTTCTCAACCGGCCGACGATAAAACGCTGACGGATCTGCTCCCTGAGAAGTGTGTTCCCGGCACGTGTGTTCTTAAATCCAACTTCAAAATCGAGAGACCTCCTCCAGTCCCTGGTCGGTGTGAGCATGTGTCAAGATATATTTGCTCGATAACCGTGGGGTATCTCGAGAAAATCAAGAGGGATTGCAACTGGGGAGACAAAGTGATAGAGATCCCCTCCCCTGAAGAGAGCATTACCACTCATGTGGAAGGGTACCTAAGTGTTTACACTTAACCTTTCACATTAGGCCCCATCGATCTTGTCATCATTGACTTTTGCCGTCAATATCAGGTGACTTTGGACCAAATACACCCCTCCTTTTGACGCATAGCGATCATGCTCTGGTTCTTTACCAACAAAGCTGAGGGGTTGTCGTTCACCCTCGATCACCTTATCGGGTTATACAACCCTCGTATCTTTTAAAGGTTGATCCAACTGCAACGTCGAGCGACTAAAGCGATGTTCTCAAGCATCGACGAGGACAAAAACCGAGGGTGGATGGGCCGGTTCATTTGGGTGAGGACCTGCAATCTCATCCCGAAGGAGAAAATTCCATTTCCCAAGAAATGGAACCCGAAGCGTAAGCAACACTCTACTTGTTAATTTCTATGTTGTGTTTCATTTTCCGCTTTATTTAATATCTTATTTCATTATGCAGCGGTTGTTTGGATGCCTCGAGCAATCCCTGACCTCAAGAACTGGGTCCGAAAGCTGGCTTCGACTTCTTCTTATGTTGAGCGTTATTGGAGTGACTTGGCAAAATCCCGATGGGAAGCAAAGAACCATGGTAAGTTTCCTCTTTCACATATCAGATGCATTGGCTATTTCTTTTTTTACTTACTTAATCATTTCTTGTGAAGGCATGAGCAAGGATGTGTCCCTAAGGCCTCCCACTAGTGAGGAAGAGGCTATGGCCTCGACTCCGAAGCCGGGGAAGGACAATAAGAGAAAAGGGGCCTCGGCCTATGAGGACCCTAAGCCCAAGAAGAAAAAGAGCTCGATCAGCAAATCTAGGAATGGGGTTGCTGCTCTCCCTTCCCATGTAGTTCAGGGACTAAGGGAAGAAGATGATGATGATGAAGATGGTGACTCGGTGTTGGTGACCCGAGTATGGAAGACCGTCGAGACCACCAAGGCCGATAAATCGGTGGCGGTTGATGAGGCCCTGCCTCGTGCTGAAGAAGTTTTGGAGAAAGATTTGGGCAAAGTCCCTGAATCATCTGAGGTCGAGTCCGCCTCTCGTCAAACAACAAACATACCAGAGGGGGTTGGTCCCGAGACTCCTAGAGCTGAATAGAGCGCCCCGAGTGACTTTATTGGGGAAGTGACAACAGGTCACTCACCATCCATTCCTACCTTTTCCGAAGAGGCTATAAGGGATGCACAAGCCATAAGGACTCTCGAAATAGGCGGAGCCCCTGGTGGGGAGGATCCTTTTCAGGATTGCTTTACCGGGGTCAAGGATGCCTCCGATCTCAATGATGCATCCAACCCCTTAGAAGAGGCTCAATGTCTCCTGAACCGAGTAAGTTTGAATTTTGTTAATGTAACTTTTTTCGTTTTTCCTTTTTTCTATCTAACTCCTTTATTTTTTTTCATACATGTTTTATCTAAGTCCCGGGCTGAATTAAGCCAATGCAAGGCCGTTCTTCAAAGGCTTTCAGAGGAGAGGAATGCTCTCAAGATTCTCTGTGGGAAGAAGGACGAGGAGATCAAGGACCTCCGAGCTGATTTGGCTAGAGCTCGTAAGGAGAAAGACGAGCTGAACGAGCAAGTAATGATTCTCTTGAAAAACCACGAGCTCGATTCAAGGACGAAAGCTATTGTTTCAATGTCACAGTTGCAACAAATCGATAGGATCGAGTTGTGCCGGGAGGAGGTCGATCAAATGAAAGCAGACTGCTACAAGTGGAAGGAAGCAATGAACCGCCATGTTGTTGAGAAAGAAATTGCATTGGCCCAGTTGTCGTCGATCGAAGTCCAACTTTGAAGTGCAAGGGAAAAGTGTTCGGTTCAGGATAAGAAGGTTGAAGAGCTCGAAGCTAAACTTGCAAAGGCCCAAGTTGATGCCGAAAAAGCAAAGGACAAGGCTGATAAGACGGTGACCTTATATCTAGTTGATGCCAAAGATGCCCAAGCTCAAGTGAGGGAGGCTGTCGATCGAGAACATTGGATAGCCGAGCTTGCAAGGTGCCAGTCCGGGAGGGAGACCCTCGAGGAAATCTACGCCCGAGGTTTCGACCTTTTTGAGGAGATAGCACATGCAAAGCTGCATGAAGCCGATGCCAAGCTACTGGCCTCTTCAGATGACGATAATGATGATGACGGCAACAAAAACGGGTCCGATAATGATGAGGGGCCCGAGGAAGAAGTTGTCCCCCAAGAGGGAGTCACCCCCGAACATAGCTAGGACTTTTGTATTTTTCTCCTTTTTTTTTCTTTTTCTGTGTAAGACCCCGATCGGTCCTTTGTAAATACCTTTGTTCATGTATATAAGAATCTTTTTTTTTTAATTTCTTCTCAAATTTTTACTTGTGGTAATTTCAATCTGCTTTGTGCTTTGTAAAATTTTGATGTACTTCATGCCTTGTGAACAATATGTTTGAGACTTCGGATTTTAGGCAACTTGGCTGAAGCCAAACTAGTACTGCCTTTGAAGCCGAGTGAGCTCTTGCTCGAACTCGAAGTAGTAAAACCCTTAGGTTTTAGTTAAGTGATAATGGACTCTTGAATTCAAAAATATAATGGCCCTTAGGCTCTCGAATCGAGCTGATATGGCCTTGTAAGAATGCCTTTTTTCCCTTTTCGGCTTAAACAATTTAGACATATAGGAATTTGTTATCCCTTAGCATGAAGTAAGTTTGTGCCGGTTTGGTATTTTCAGGATTTAATATCATCGAAACCCTTTGCTTTTTATGCCTTAGAACAAGTTTGTATTAAACAGCTCTATACCTCTTAAGATCGAGGGACGATAGTAGCAAAGCCCTTTGATTATTTTGTCGAGGGTAGCCTTTTTTAACTGGTTTTCAAAAGAATTCGAAGGCCTATTTTCATTGTGGAATTCGCACGTCTCCGAGCCGTGTTAGTTCGGCCGTAGCTTTGGGATTTGCCTCTTGGGCTTACTTTCCCAATAATACTTTGAACTTGTTCAAAGTGTTAGTCCCCCAGTAGGGTGGCCTTGGCATATAAAATCGAGGGATGCCTCTTTGGGGTCTTATGGTCTCGAAGTTTAATAGTTTGGACATGTCGATCGGCAGTCCCCGAGTATGAGGTTCATCGTTCGAAGTTTAGTTGCACTTGGCCCTTGAGACAGTTTTCACAAAAAAAACATAAGTGTAGAACTTGTAAAGTAGAAATTTCATTAAGGCACGTGAAAAAGTACTTCTTTCAATAATTCATACATGCGTACATGTTTTTCCACTAGGAATCAGGTAATCTATACGGACATGGTTCATTCGAACGTTTGGTCCTTTACAAAGTTTTCCTATCGAGACCCTGTTGACATGAAGTATTTTCCTTGAAAACATAACATCCGAGGTTGCCTCCCAATATTCGAGGTTTATTTTCAAGAAGCCTAGGATACTCTAAGTTAGCACGAATAGTGGTTTCCTCGTTAAAAACCTTGCCGAAAAAACCTATTTGGGACAAAAATCGGTCGAAGGAAAAAAGAGTGAAACACGTGCTTTAGGATCTTATAATATCATGCTTGGAGAGAACTTCGATGCCTTCGCCTGAACACCTGAAATAAGTTAGCGTAACCTGTAGGATCTCTTTTCGACGATGTCTATGACCTGATACGGTCCTTCCCAATTTGGGTCGAGTTTCGCTTCATTAGGGCCTTTAGTATTGAGGGTGACTTTCCTCAAACCTAAGTCCCTGATTCTGAAGTGGCAAAAGTTGTTTCTCCAATTATAATACCTTTCTATGCATTGTTTTTGTGTGGCCATTCGAACGAGGGCGGATTCCCGTTTTCATATAGTAGTTCGAGGCTCATGCTCATAGACTCTTGATTTGACTCTTTCGTTGCGTATCAAAACCTGGCGCTAGGTTCTTCGGCTTCAACTAGGATTAGGGCTTCAGCGCCGTACACTAAGGAGAACGGTGTTGCCCCCGTACTGAATTTTGATGTTGTTCGATATGCCCAACGGACTTCGGGTAGAATTTCTCTCCATTTGCCCTTGGCGTCGTTCAATCTTTTCTTCAGATTCTGAATGATGGTCTTGTATGTCAATTCGGCTTGTCCGTTTCCACTAGGATGATACGATGTTGATAAGATCCTTTTTATTTTGTGATCTTCGAGAAACTTTATTATTTTGACGCTGATGAATTGTTTTCCATTGTCGCATACAATCTCGGTAGGTATCCCGAATCGGTATATGATGTGATCCCAGATGAAGTCTATAACTTCTTTTTCTCTGACTTTCTTCAAGGCCTGTGCTTCAACCCACTTAGAGGAATAAACAGTCATAAATAAAATGAATTTAGCTTTACCTGGGGTCGATGGTAGAGGGATGGCCGGCGATATCCATTCCCCATTTCATGAATGGCCATGAGGATAAGACTGAATGAAGTTGCTCTGTGGGTTGGTGGATCATCGGTGCATACCTTTTGTACTTATCACATTTTCGAACAAATTCTTTAGTGTCCTTCTCCATATTAGATCAATAGTATCCCGCTCTGATGACTTTTTGAACTAGTGATTCGGCACCAGAGTTGTTCCCGCAAGTACCCTCGTGAACTTCTCGTAGGACATAATCGGTGTCTCCTAGTCCAAAGCATACTGCCAACAGTCCATCAAACATCATCCTGTATAATGTTCCATCTTCAGCCAATGTGAATCAAGCATCTTTTGTTCGTAGAGTCCTTGATTCCTTAGGGTCCAATGGGAGCTTTCCGTTTTTCAAATACTCAATATACTTATTCCTCCAATCACATGTTAGGCTTGTGGAGTTTATTTTGGTATGGCCTTCTTCGATCACTGACTTCGAAAGTTGTACGACAGTCCCCAAGACAATTTTGTCATCTTCGACTGATGACCCCAAATTTGCAAGGGCATTAGCCTCACTATTTTGTTCTCGGAGTACATGTTGTAAGGTCCATTCTTTAAAACAGTGTAATTTTACCTGCAAATTATCCAAGTACCTTTGCATTCGATCCTCTCGAACCTCGAAGGTTCTGTTGACTTGGTTCACCACCACTAGAGAGTCGCATTTGGACCTGATGACTTCTGCTCTCAAGCTTTTAGCTAGTTCGAGACCTTCAATCATGGCCTTGTACTCGGCCTCGTTGTTAGTCAACTAAGAAGTTTGATAGATTGCCTAATTGTATTGCCTGTGTGCGGCTTCAAAACGATGCCTATCCCGGACACCTTCGCATTCGAAGCGCCGTTTGTGAAAAGGTCCACACCCCCGATGATATACCCGATTTTAACAAAAGTTCCTTTTTGACCTTGATACGAGGGATGGCGTGAAGCCGGCCATGAAGTCTGCTAAAATTTGAGACTTGATGGCCATTCGGGTTTGGTATTCGATATTAAACCCATGAAGTTCGACGGGCCATTTGGCCAATCGGCCCAACAACTCGGGCTTATGTAAAACATTACGAAGAGGATAAGTGGTTACCACACATATTGGGTGACATTGAAAATACGATTTTAGCTTCTTAGAGGCGCTTATTAGAGCAAGTGCCAATTTTTTTAAGTGTGGCTATCGGGTTTCTGCCTCGCCTAAAGTTCGACTTACATAATAAATGGGAAATTGCGTACCTTGCTATTCTCGAACTAGGACACCACTTACCGCGACTTCTGAGACTGCTAAGTATAGGTAGAGTTGTTCGTATGTTTTTCGAGTATGAAGAAATGGTGGACTACAGAGGTAAAACTTCAATACTTCCAATGCACTTTGACATTCCGGGGTCCAAGAAAAATTGTTCTTCTTCTTTAGCAGTGAGAAGAACCTGTGGCTTCGATCTGAGGACCTCGAAATGAATCGCCTAAGGGTACTATCCGTCCTGTCAGCCTTTGCTCGACTTAACATTGTCCACGATTGTGATGTCTTCGATTGCCTTGATTTTATCGGGGTTGATCTTGATCCCTTGATTTGATACCATAAAGCCGAGAAACTTGCCTGAACCGACCCCAAAGGAACATTTCTCGGGGTTGAGCTTCATGTTGTATTTTCTTAGTATGTTGAAGGTTTCCTGCAAATGTGTTAAATGGTCCTCTACGCGCAGGGACTTAACTAGCATATCGTTAATATAAACCTCCATTGACTTACCTATTTGTTCTTCAAACATTTTATTTACTAGGCGTTGGTAGGTAGCACCAGCATTTTTTAGTCCAAAAGGCATTACGTTATAACAATATGTGTCATACTTAGTAATGAATGAAGTCTTTTCCTGATCCTATGGGTTCATTTGAATTTGATTGTACCCGGAGTAGGCGTTGAGAAAACTAAGGATCTCGTGGTCGGCTTTGGCGTCGATCATGTGATCGATATTAGGCAGAGAAAAAGAGGCTTTGGGGCATGCATTGTTTAAATCTTTATAATCTACACACATCCTAAGTTTTTTCCCCTTTTAAGGACTACAACTACGTTTGCTAACCATTCGGGATATTTTACTTCCCGAATGGATCCTATTTTGAGAAGTTTAGTTACCTCGTCCTTGATGAATGCATGTTTTACCTCGGATTGGGGCCTTCTCTTTTGTTTCGCTGGCCTGAACTTCGGGTCTAGGCTCAATCGATATGTTGTTATCTCCGGTGAGATCCCTGTCATATCTAAGTGGGACCAATAAAAACAATCCATATTATCAATAATAAATTTAATGAGTTTTTTCCTGAGTTCGGGGGTTAACCCCGTACCCAGTTATACCTTTCGTTCGGGTAGGTACTCGATCAGTATAACCTGTTCCAGCTCTTCGACTGTTGATTTGGTGGCGTCGGAATCTTCGAGAATAATGAAGGATCGGGGATCCAATAGTCGTCATCTTCTTCGTCCATTCCCTGATTTTCTGACTGAGTCAAGGCTGGTGACTGTGGTTGCTATTTTGCCTCTTGTTTTCCTTTGGCCTCTGATCCCTTTGCTGCCGAAAGCACTGATATCGGTATTACCTCGTCGACTGCGAACATTTCTTTTGTAGCGTGTTGCTCTCCATATACCGTTTTCACCCCGTCCGGTGTTGGGAATTTCATCATTTGGTGGATAGTTGAAGGGCCTGCCCTCATATTGTGAATCAAGGGCCTCCCGAGTAGGGCGTTGTACCTCATGTCGCCCTCGATTACATGGAACTTAGTTTCTTGAATAGTTCTGGCTACGTTCACCAGTAAAATGATCTCTCCTTTAGGTTTTTCGCTGGCCATGTTGAAACCATTCAGGACCCGAGATGAGAGTACAATTCGATCTTGCAGGCCGAGCTGCTCTGCGACCCTCGATTAGATGATATTTGTCAAGCTACTTGGATCCACTAAAACACGCTTAACTTGAGTTTTATTCATAAAGATATAAATTACAAGAGCGTCATTGTGGGGTTGAGAAATTCCTTCTTTTCCATATCGTTGAATGCTACAGTGTCTTCTGGCACATAATCTCGGGTCCATTTTTCCCTAGTAATTGATACTTTAGTGCGTTTGAACGCGGGGCCTTATGGAATATCGACCACACCGACGAACATATGGACCACATGTTGTGGCTCTTCCTATTCGTTTTTCCTGTTGGCGTCCCTTTCTCTTAAATGATTTTTGGCTCGATCACTTAATAGGTATCAAAGGTGACCCTCATTGAATAAACAAGATACCTTTTCTATAAGTTGCCTACAATCCTCGATTATGTGGCCATGTGTGCCATGATACTGTCACATCAGATTGGGATTTCTTTAGGAAGGATCAGTCTATATGGGTCTGGGCCATCTAGTGTCTTTGATTCTCCCAATTGCCGATACAATACCTGATGCGTCAATATTGAAGTTATACTCCAATAATCGTGGCGCCTTTGTGGTATCAACATGCTTATTGAAACCACTTTTGCTCATAAGTTCCCGAGAAACTCTCCTCGATCGCTCCTTCGATCATTTCGGGCAGAATTGCGTCAGAGACCGCCGTTCCTGCGATCTACGTTGTATGGCTAATATCGGTCTCTGTTCGACCGAGGTTCCCTATAGATATCTCTCTGGTTTCTGCCTGCAGGCCTGTTCGGATATGCGTAACCGGAAGGGTTTCCTAATTGTTCATCCTCGACCTTGATCTTTGACTAGTACCGATTGTGTACGTCAGCCCAGGTTACCGCCAAATATTCAATCAAGTTTTGCTTAAGTTGACGTGACGCTATCGAACTTTGTTCATTCAACCCTTGAGTGAAGGCTTGAACATCCCAATCATCTATGACCGGTGGAAACTCCATGCGTTCCATTTGGAACCGAGACACAAATTCCCTAAGCATTTCATTATCCTTTTGTTTTACTTTGAAAAGGTTCGATTTCCTCGTCGCAAGCTTTATGGCCCCGGCATGTGCCTTTATGAAAGAGTCTCCCCAAACTTCTTCAATAGAACATGCTCGATCTAATCATCTTTCAAATCGTTACCTTTGATGACGCATGTATAGGAGGTGACGCGCTCGTTGGGATCGATGGTCCCATTGTACATAGGGATTTCTGGCGTATGAAATTTCTTGGGAATGGGCTTCGGAGCCGCACTTGGAGGAAACGACTTCTGCACAAATTTCTTTGAATACATCCCTTTCAAAATTGGTGGTGCCCCCGGCATCTGATCAACCCAGGAATTGTACGTTTCTACTTTCTTATCATTTGCCTCAATTTTCTTCTCTCCCGATTCAATTCGATTGGTGAACTGCTCGAGCATCTTCATTGTTGTGGGGTCAGTCCTCGGTTCACTAGAATTTGATCTTTCTGGTAATGGCTCGGTCCGGCGGGCAGCTTCCGGTTCGACCTTACTCGGCGTTCGATGCTGATTTTGTAGCTGCGCAATAGCGGCTTGTTGAGCCTGCATCATCTCTAATATCACTTGAAAATTGACTCCTCCATCTCATATGCCTTGTGTACCTCGACCACCAGGTTAGCCTTCTCTGCGTACACACCCTTTCGGGTCCGCGCTCAGATTCGCATTTAGAGCGATATGCAAACTGACGTCGACTAGATTGGCAATCGGTGCTCCCTCGAGAACAGTGTGTGGTACCTCGACCCCTGAAGCAACTACATTGTCGTTTTCCCCGTGAAATTCGAGGCCGTTATCACCATGTGTGGGTGTTGTTTGTGAGTTTGACATATTTTAACCTGAAAATAAAAATACTTGACAAGAACAAGCGTAAAGCAGTGTGTATTATCAGAATCAGTATTGAATAATCACTATTATTCCTAGCCCCGCAGTGGGCACCAAACTTTTTACCCTAAAATTTGGATAACAATTAAACATATATTGTTGTTTTAAGGATATGTGATGTCACCCAATACCAATTGATAAATGCATAAGTAAATGATAGAATTAAACTTAGAAATAATCAAACCAATATTCAAACAAAGCTTCAGCCTCGAGTCTAGATGCCCTCGAACTGATAAGTGCGAAAGATGGAATAGATTGATGAACAAGAACACAAGTAAGAAGGAAAACGTTGTATTGCTTTTGTCTCAGTGAATAATGTCATACAAATGATTGGAACTCCTCTTTATATAGTAGAGGAACCCTAATTATGGTATATCTCTAATTACAGAAGGAAATCGTATAATCGGCTAATCAACCGCTTCTAATTTGATCTGTTCCGAGTTTCACGCCATGATCCTGGACCAATCACGGATTTCTCACTCTTCCATTACTAAGATATCCCCGATGTTACTTGGAGTCTATCTCCCTTGGCTTCGATTGATACATACCTCGATCCCGAAGGAGACTTCGATCTTAAACTCAATGCCTCAGCTCTTCGATGCAATGTCCCAGTCTCGATTAAATAGTAAAATCGGGTGGCCCCGATTTCGACCGTGTACAATATATTGATCACAATCATATATTTTGCTTAAAACCCTTAAAATCAAAAATTTAGTGGAGATACTGGGAAAAAAATAGAGGTACTGGTTGAGCAGTTCAATCATTGCTTCCACCACCTTCAAATCCTGAGTCCGGATCTGCGACTAACCATTTGTGAAAAATCAGCTGACAGCTAAACTGAAATCTTTATGTAGGTTTTTATTTACTAAGTGAAATTCTTATGAGATCAACTTAAACTCCACCATGTGAGCTTCGGTAAGTTGACAATTAACGTAAAAATAGATTAATTATTATTATTCTAATAAAGTCTATATATGATTCATATAATTGATCTTACTTGTTTAAAGCCAACGTAATTTGATATTTGATTAATAGGGAGCGCATAGCTGTGGACCCCTCAAAGGATTACGAACTTCATTTGATGAATCTTTATTTCTCTCAGATCTCAGCATACTGTTGCGTGTCCAAATTGACCCCTTCACTCCAAAATGACAAACAAATCGTGTTCACATAATATTTCTTCTTTTATATATCTTTCCTTTTTGTTGAATACCAGCCATTTACTAGTTTAACCTATGCATATCTTTTTGGTTTGTCACAACGTTGAACAAATTCTTTCTTGCTCTTTTGCAAGATACTGTTTGCCCCTTGGAAAAAAAGGGTAAAGTTCACATGATGACAGAGTGAAACAAATATCTAGCATTTAGATGATATAGTAGGAGTTTCGAAGTAACATAAGAGTTGTTTCCCTGCGACTTAATCACGGGCTTGAATCGTGGAATCAGTCATGAATACTTACATCAAGGTAGCTTACCTGCATCATACCCACTTGGGAGGCAACCCTTTCCCGAACCTTGCATGACACAGAATACTTCGTGAACGTGATTGTCCTCTAAAATGATAAAGTTCGAAACTTCAAATCCCCTACCATGTTTGGATGGTAAAGTATCAAAACCTACTGTAACGATCAGACCGATCGTTTTGAGCTCTAGCACGCGTTCAGCTGTTTGAGGCTATGAGTAGCTACATTTCATGTTTATGACTTGAACGCATGGCCAAAATTGAATTTCGGGAAGTTTGGAGTTGATTCGAATGGAAATTCTCAATTCGGAAGCTTTAAGTTGGAAGAGTTGACCAAGATTTGACTTTTGAGTAAATGGCCTCGGAAACGGAATTTGAAGGTTCCAATAGGTTCGTATGATAATTTCGGACTTAGGCATATGTTCAGGCTGAGTATCGGGTGGTCGGGGAGCATTTCGACGCATTATTATAGAAAGCTGGCAATTCAAAGGCCTTATAATTTCCTAAGTTTGGTTTGAAGTGGACTTTGGTGTTATCGACATCCGTTTGGGGCTTTGAACCTTTTAATAGTTTCGTATTGTGATTTATGACTTGTACGTAAAGTTTGGTGTCATTCCGGAATGTCTAAGTGTAATTCGGACGCGATCGTCGAAGTTTGAATGTTTGAAAGTTAAAAGGAGGATTTGATCTTCGATTCATGGTTTTGATGTTGTTTGGTGTGATTTGAGGTCCCGAGTAGGTTATGTTATATTTTGGGACTGCTTTGTGTAATTGGACGGGGTCTTAGGGGTCTTGGGTGTGTTTCAGATGTGTTTGGTTGTATCACGCTCTTATTTGATATTTCAACGTCGTTTCTTTGGACATAAGGGGTACCATATTAAGCAAACGACCTTTGATTTGTGATTGGATTGAACCATTAGGTCTGTAGCGTAATTACGGAACCATACCAATAAGAATCGTCGAATTCCGAGGTCGTATGAGAGAGTTATGCCCATTTCCGTGTCGAGAAAGAATGTTGGTTTCTGGTGCGGACTTTGTTCTTCGCGAACGCGAGGGAGGTCCCGCGAACGCGAAGAAGGAAATCTGGGTTGACGGTCAACGCGAAAAATTACTCTTCACGAAGGTGTCTCGCGAAGGCGAAGAACAAAAATCGTCTGGAGAGTGTTTTAAATGGACAGATCGAGCAGTTTAGTATTTAAGCATATCTTGAGTTCTAGAGCTCCGTTTGAGGTAATTTTGGCGTTGTTCTCGTCTCAACAAGGGGTAAATATCTGACCTTTATTTTGATATTTTTCCATGATTATCATTTTTATCCGTTTTTCGATTGTAGAAATTGAGGTTTTGAGCCCCAAAGTTATGAGATAGTAAATCCTTGATTTGAAGGTCAAATCATGGACGGAATTGGAAGATTTTTGGAATATAAACTACATAAGTTATGGGTAATAACTATTTTCTTTAATTTTCAAAATTCGGATGCGTGGGCCCGGGGTTGACTTTGTCGGCTTTTCTTGAGGAGTTGGAAATTTATTTCTAATTGTTAAATTACGAGTATTGGAGTATATTTTGATTGGTTTGGACATTGTTTGATTAGTTTCGGATTGAGGGGCATCAGTTGGAGGTGTTAGGGAGGCGTTTGAGCCGGTTATGGAACTTCAAAGCGAGGTAAGTCTCCTGTCTAACCTTGTGAGGGAGAATTTACCCTGTAGGTGTTATTCTTGTTATATCCTGCATGTTGTGGGAGCTGCGCATGTATGAGGTAACGAGTGTCCATGTGTATGTTAGAATTCCTGGTTATGTCCGGGTAGACTTAGGTTCACTACATGCTTTGATTGTACTAATTGGGTTATCCTTGCCTGTTTAATTCCTTTATTTCATGTTACGACCTGAGACTAGGCTTGCGTAGAGTGATGGACTCGCTATTGTAGAGATTTGACGAGCTACTTGATTAGCCGCAAAATAATTATGCTTCCCCTATGAATTTCTCCCCCGTTGTGCGTTTTCATCGAAAAGCTTCTTTAAATTTCATAACTCACACGCATATTCATGAGTGGGATCAAAAAAGCGGTAAAGCTTCTTATTCTAATCGGGTCGTCCGCCTCGGCAGTATCATATTCTTATGGGATCGGGCCGTTCGCCTTGGCAGTATCATATTCTTATGGGATCGGGTCGTTCGCTTCGTCAGTATCATATTCTAACATGATCGGGCCATTCGCCTCGTCAATATCATATTCTTATGGGATCAAGTCGTTCGCCTCAGCAATATCATATTCTTATGGGATCAGGATGTTCGCCTCGGCAATATCATATTCTTATGGGATCATGTCGTTCGCCATGACATTTCTATAAAATACTCTTAAAGGATCGGGTCGTTCGCCTTGACAACTTCGTGAAACACTCTTATGGGATAGGGTTGTTCGCCTCGGCAGAATTGTACATAATATTTGACAAGAAGCCAGTATCCGTGAGTTTTCCTAATTTAAATTGTGACGACCTATCTGGTGGGGACTATTTTATAGGTATATATTCCGGTTGAGGAGGTAACCGATAATTGAGAGCTTGTGTTTACTGTTCAGAAGAGGATTATACTGCGTACCTATATTTGTTTACACTGTTTATTTACCATGCCTCATACTTGTTTACTTTCTATTGTACATGAATTATTGGACCACTAGTAAGTGTCGATCTCAACCCCTTGTCACTACTTCTCCAGGATTAGGCTAGATACTTACTGGGTACCCGTTGATTTACGTACTCATGCTACACTCCTGCACTTATTGTGCAGGTATATATATTCCTGGTGGTTTTTTGGGCGCATAGACGCAACTATTGCGGGGACTTTACAGTGAGTTGCATCCCATATTACAATCCGCACCATACAGAGTCTCAATAAGAATTGTTTACATTTTCCCTGTCTAACTTGTATTCTAGCCTGTTGTTATATTGTTATTGTACCTTCTAGTAGATGCTCATGCACTTGTAACACCGGGTTTTGGGGTGTTATAAAATTTGTTTATGATTTTGCTTACCATTGAGACACTTCTACTTTATATTTTACTTAAATCATACGTAAGTATAATTTTTGATGCATAGATCTCTCTATCTAAGAAGATTCATGATTTCAAAATTAATAAAATGAACAACTAAGTTGGCAGTTCACCGTTGGCATGCCTAACGGCGACGTTGGACACCATCACTGCCTATAGCGGGTTTTGGATCATGACAGCTACCAAGTAGCTTAACGACAAAATACTACCCTACCAAGCGATGGTGAAGGATCAAATATACGACAATCTATATGAAAGGGCAGTTTTGTTAATGCATCAGTCCTCTTCAGATGAGAAGATAGGTCTTTTCAAGAGAAAATTTTCGTCACTTAGATAGGTTGATGCTACGACTAGCAAAGCATATAAATTACAGGCAACAACAGGAAAATTGTGTTCCCAGTTAGGCGGAAAAATTGATTCTTCTTTATTTGGATTACCATTTGGTATCCGAAACTCATTGGTCCGACTAATCCAGATTTGTGCCTGTATTGGACCCACTAAAGGGAGAAATGAGTTTCTCCATTTCCGGACTCAAACCCGAGACCTCTGATTAAAGCTAGAAAAATGATTACTCAAAACAATTCCTACTCCGAACACATCACTTTGAAAATTAATACGAGGAAAGGCCAAAATTTCAGGTCACAAGAACCCAACACTAGTACATCAGACTTCACAAGACAACTGAGAGACTCAGGCATATATATGTTCAGTTTTCATATAGGGGAGGTTAACCCATCAAGATAGATTGAATCGACGACCTATACTAATGATAATTCCAATACTAAGTTATTTTAATTACATAATATAATAATATTTATCCCTACTTTCTAAGATAGGCGAAATTTACTTTGTCTAAATGTAACAATCTTCACTTCCTGAGCCGAGGATCTATTGGAAACAGCATATCTACCTATTAGGTAGGGGTAATGTATGCGTACAGACTACCCTCCCCAAACCCCAAACCCCACCTGGTGAGAACATACTGGGTTTGTTGTTGTTGTAAATGCACCCTTACCTGCAGCCTGCCCTTCCATTTTGTATATGGTTACTTATTTTTTCATTTAAAATACATCTTTCTTCCAAAATAAAATTAAAAAAACAACAAAAATGAGCAAAAAAGAACAAACTTGGGGGGCATAGAACTAAACCAAGAATTCAAGGAGAATAGTGTTCACAGTTAGCTGGGAAATGATTCTCAAAACCATTTCTACTTCAAACACATTACCTTAAAATTTAATACGTGAAAAGACCACAAAACTGTAGTCTGTAGGTCACATAAACACAACAGTAATACATCAGACTTCACCAGATGAGCATGCAAACGCAGACAACTGAGAGACATAAGACATATATAAGTATTATGTTCAGTTTCCAGATCGGGTTTGCGACCTTTGGGGGGGTTAATGATAATTCCAATACTAAGTTATCTTAATTACATAACATTTATCCGGACTTCCATGAGATACGCGAAATTTACTTTGATGCTGCAAAATGCGAGTACTTCCCATATCAAAACCCAAAATGTGCTGATGTTATAACTGCTGATTAGTCCATTCAGATGCGTTTTGGAGGATTATATGGGATACGTTCGTCTTGACAAAGATTCTGCAGAAAAATAATACAAATAAATAGCTACGCAAAGCAAATAAACAACTTAATATGGAGCAATATGCGACCTTAAACGAAAATCACTTCCACAAAACCAACTTGATTATAATTTGGCAAATACTTATCAGCCTACTGGGTGCTCCCAAAGTAACTCAAATATGCTTTAACGAAGATAAAAATGGTAGCTCTCCACCCGTAAAGAGAACTTTTTGCAACAGGGATACGGAAAAGATAATAGAATTCAGTTAGTTTTATCAATTGCCTACACCCACAAGGTATCAACACACTGCCCCTGTAGCTATCACACACTTGGACAATGTAAAATCCAAGCACGAAAAGAGAAACTAAGATTTGACAAGTCTAAGCAGGCGTTTGGACATAAAAATTGTGATTTTTGAAAAAATATAGCATTTGGAATTTGAAATTATATTTGAACATGCATTTCAATTGAAAAAATATTTGCAGAGTGGAGAAAAAACTTTTTTTTGAAGAACTTGAAAGAGGTTTTTGGTTTTTTGAAAAAACTCATTTTCGAAAAATCTCCAAAAACTTATAAATTTTAATGGACAAACAAGTTTTTGAAAAAACAATTCGGGAAAAAAAAATCTATGCACAAATGGGTCCTTAACCCAACACAGAGAGGGATAATCCTCGCCAACCTAAAAGGAAAGACAAAAGGACTTTGGAGTAGCAAAGATCTGGCATCACTTACCTGCAAATCTTCCGGAAGTGCCTCTGACACAGCAAGCGTGTAACAACCAGGGACAGATCGTGCTGCAAATGTTCAAAAAGAGAGAGAGAGAGAATTCAGGTCAATAATATACCCCGTTAGCCATTATGCAATAGGAAGCAAAAGGATTTTTGGCTAAAGATGAAAGGATATTTACCAGCATACAATATTCAGACAGAAAACATTAGCAACCAGTCACTAGCAACAACAACAACCAAGTAAAATCTAACAAGTGGGGTCTGAGGAGGGCAGTGTGTACGCAAACAAAATGTGCTTTGTAATCTTTCTCTATTTTCTTTCCCTCTCTGGAGACTTTCATTGAATGGACTAGAAAAGAGAAATAGTTACAAAGCATCGGCGCTCAGGTTTTTACTATTGCACTTTCACCTACCCGTGCAATTAGCAATCTAATGCTTCAATTTCTATTAATCTTTTTTGTAAAAGCTTGATTTCATTAGTTTTATAGAATTAGGCTAAAATAAAGGGAAAAACTTGACTTCTGCACCTCTGTAAGGTGGTCCAGAACCTTCACTTTTTTTTCATGCTTTCTAATTGCTGGGAACAATGGAATATTTAAGACATCAAAAAGGATAGGTAAAATAAGTTTTCAGCCTCTCATTCTCCAAATAGTAAAACTTTATTCCTTCATCTACACAGCGCGTGTCCATTCTTCATTGCTGGGAGCCAAGGACATATGAAACATCTACCCAGTACAGGTTAATACCTTAGTCCTTTAACTAAATGGGGCATCCTACTTGTGAAAGCATACCGTGGAAGATAGAATACAACTCGCTACATCTTATTATAGTTATAAACTGCAGTCAGGTTGCAAAATTACAATCATGACTATGAACCTACCATTGCTCTACAGAAACTAATAAAGGCGAAACAACTTGGCTATCTTTGCAGTATTGTCTGGTATTGACTACCTTATGAGGAGAGCTCCTTAGCGTGAGAAATCCTTTCATTATTTGTGGTAAGGACACAAATCTTTTGATTTATTTCAGAAACTCAGACCTTTCCTAATACTCCCTCCTATTTTTGAGTATTTCTTCTACCGAGAGCCCTATATATCTAGCAGGTATTCACCGTCTCTGACTAAAACTTTCTAGCTGTTTCCCAAGCAAATATGATAGGAATTTGAGCATAATATCATCAATATTTACATTTTGAAGGTCTTAAGTGCTCTACTGATTCAAGCCGTAAACTTGCATTGAAGATCTTTGTAGTCTAATTAAGACTGCTGCTTTCTTAGGCCTAGTGTATTGAAAAGCTACCATCCATGGTTCTTAAATGTAATATTATGTTTAACAAAGGAAAATTATGGTGGTACAAGGCCTGTTACTCACTTATGGGCCTAATAGAAAAAGGTTATGAGCAAGAAGACATCTGAATAAGCACTTCCCTAATGGAATATTTTCTATTGACAAACACCAAATGCAACAAATTGAGATGAACCTATTGATCCAAGTAAAAATAGACTAGCAGAGTAACAGGCCACAGTTAGCATCATGAAACCACTATCTAAAATGCGTCTACCATGGTCACCTTCACAGAATTTCCAATCATTTTGCACAGGCTTGTGTCAAAGAGATATTTGAATTCAACATGGCCTTTAACGTTCAACCACCATGCTGCTAACTATTAAGTCAAAAATGAAGAAAGTAGCAAAAGAAAGAATCCCTCAAACATTCCACTTAGCCTCAGTTTACTACTTTCTACCATGGGCCTCTAAATATGTTCCACACATTTTACAGAAAAGCTAATGTCCAAAAAAAGCTTGAAATCAAAAAATTTCATTTGAAGCTCAGAGTACCAGCCTACCAGGCTGGTAAGTACTAAGGCAATATGCGCACATTAACCAATTTTAATAAAAATCATCACATAGCAAAGAATAGCAATATATTGCAAAGTGTGACAACGTCTCTTAAGTTGACAGGCTTTATTTAGCTAGTTAAGGAGTTTATCTTTTGAGGATACATACAAATTTACAGCTACCAAAATAGTGATCCAATACATCTAAAAATGTATATCAAGAACCAGAATCTATATTATCTAACGCCTGAAGAACTTTCACAAGATGCCATGTACAGCAAACCTGAGAAAAAAATCATAAATAAACACTGACACTTACACCAAGGGACGCCACCCTTACAAAAAACTATACAGGTCTACTCAAAGGTTAATGAACATTAAGAACCCTTGACGTAGTTAATAGCAGTAAGCAATTCTAATTTCTATGCATGAGAACCTTTTCTCCCGCCGAGGAATAACAACTTCGGCTCATGTCATATTTTGTGAATAAATGGAAAAAGGATATCTCATAATCACTACTAATACTATGAAGCACTTTTGCTTATACCAAAAGACAACTATAAAGCACTTACATACACAATCTCAAGCATGCAAAATAAACCAAATAAATGAACAAATCTCATCAAAGTTATAAGAATGTAAGAGTGGTTGTAGATACCAATTCGAAGCCACCGGGCTGCCCAGCTCCTAGTTGGATCCATGACGGAAATCAAACTGTTAAATTGTAGCTCCAAAGTTAATAACTAAAAACTAACTAGGCCCATAAAACATACAAAGAAAAAAGAAAAGGATAAATTCACCATACCCTGTAAAATTAGAAGTAGTGCAGTCCCCGACACGTTCATAATCTTCATCCATCTTGAAAAAGGGACAGTTCTCACATCCTGATTCCCTAAACTGCAATTTACCAGATAATCACCCATTAAAAATGATAAACGATGCTAAAGTTTTTATTTTTATTTTTATGATGGATGTACCGAGGAGTATGATAGTGTTTTGTCTAGCACTGCTAGTGATTTATGTTGTGTTTCACACTTTTGCATAATATTTGTGTTATTGCTTTTCCATTTATTTGTTGTCTCTCACATTTCGGGTTTTGTTGTCACACATCTATTGTCTCCGAGTCGAGGGTCTCCCGGAAACAGCCTCCCTACCTCCCCTGGGTAGGGGTAAGATGTGCGTACATTCTACCCTCCCCAGACCCCACTGGTGGGATTTTACTGGGTTGTTGTTGTTGTTGTTGTATTTTTATGATGGTGGTGCTCGGGCCATTTTACGCGCACCTCGACTATTCCACCGGGTACCTATTATCTCTCACCAACACAGATACCGGATAATTCTGCCCTCCAAGACTTAGACAGATGGGAAGAAATCACATTGAACCCGAGACCTCATGATTCTCTTCGCTTCATTGACTATTAGGTCATACCCTTGGTTGCACCTCACTACAAGTATATCCACCAAAAAAAACTAATTTATTCATTTTTTCCCCCTTAAAAATGTTAAAGACTCCGACTTTTTGAGGGAAAATCATAGCCTATTCCAGACCCAGTTACAAAAAGATAAGAATAATCTAATTTTTTGGTTTCTCACCCAGTATCCACCACCTGCATTGGAGCCCGACTAATCTCAAACCTCTGATTAAAGGTGGAAAAATCCAATTTCTCTCGCTACAACCTTGGTGGTAAATTAATCTAACTATAATTATACATCAAATTATTCATATAGCTCCCAAGATTGATACATAGTTAATTGATGAATAAAAAGTTGAAAGATTAAAAGCAAATTGATGGGTATTGAAGAAATAGAAAAAGGGAACCTGGTCGTAGGTTTTGACAAGGCGGCAACGGAGACAAGCCCTCAGTTCATGCCCAAAACTGGTCGGAATTTGTGCTGCTTGTTGGCTTCCCATTCTTCCTCCTACTTTGGTGTCGCTACCACTGTATGTGCTGAGGGACTGACTACAAATAGAGTTTTGGAGTTCGATGTTTTTCCCCTAGAGTTTACTGGAATTCTATTAATTTAACCCCCACCAAGATAATTTATATATTAAGGTTTAAGTCCTAGTTTGGGGTTTATTGGGTTTGTCTTTTAAATTTTAAAATCAAAATAGGGTGTATTCCTAATTGAATAAGATTAAGGAGAAAATGGTCAAATTTGTTTTTGAACTTTACAAAATAATTCCAAAATTTACATTTCGTTAATAGTTAGGTCAGATATGATATAAATTTGCTATTGAATTATGCAAAATGATCTCCATTCAAAACCTCCAACAATTTGGTCTCTTCCGCTAACCTAATCACCCTTCAGCCTCAAATCAACCAAAATAAAACTCATACTACAATCAATCACACCCTCAAATTGTATTTTGATCTTTGTCACAACTTCATCTAGACAACTTATTCTAAAATCACTAATAGCAATGTCAGTCGTCAGAGTTTCATGTCAATCTCCTAATGTTAAGTGATAAACGGTGAAAAATGCATTTTTGGGTGTACTTTCATTTCATAACTTGTGTGAATGTGTGAGGCTACATAAGCTTTTGTAGTGAATTATGCTCATTACGTACATTTTTATGTGTAAGAACAAGTTGGACCAAAGGTGAGCAAAAGAAGTTAATTCGGGACCAAAAAAGACAAAAGAAGAATTTTGCTCGTTCATTCTCGCGTGCACATGAGAGATTGAACGAGCTAGCTGAGGAAAGCTTCAACAAAAAAAAACAACGAACTAAGATAAAAAGGCATGGAAGTGGATAAGAGATTTGGGAGGCAAAGAAAAAGAGAAGTACTTTGCTCGTTCACTCTCGCGTGCGCACGCGAGAAAGAACGAGCTAACCTAAAAAGTTTGTTCCAAAGCTGACTTGTATTATTTCTCCCCAAGCTAACCCTATCTCGTATGAATAGTCTTTAAACTCACTTTTGATGGGAGATTTGACCTAAGGAGGCTAGAACACACAAGGAGCAAGGCGGAGAATTCTTCTATGAGTTTTTCACTTTCTTTTTCCTATTTCCACAATGTTGTCTCCAACCCTTAGTATCTTTAGTTGTCAATTTAATCCTTTAACGTGTTAGTTAATTAGTTAGATTTAAGAATCTTTATATTTATAACTTAGGAATTCTTCGAGCTTATCTTCTTAGTAATAGCAAATAGTTGTTGTAACGACTCGACCGGTTGTTTTGAGATCTAGATCGTCGTTCAGCAGTTTGAGGTCCTGAGAAGCTTCATTTCAGATGTTATGACTAGTAGGCGTGGTCGGAGTTGAATTTCGGGAAGTTCGGAGTCAATTGGGAAAGAAAGTTCTCATTTCGGAAGCCTTGAGTTGGAAGAATTGACTAAGATTGGATTTTTGAGTAAACGACCTCCGAATCAGGATTTGAAGGTTCCAGCAGGTTTGTATGATGATTTTGGACTTGAGCGTATGTTCGGAACGGGTTTTGGATAACCCGGGAGCGTTTCAACGCATATTGTGGAAGTTAGCATGTTAGAAAAATATTATTAAGTCTGGGTTGAAGTGAATTTCAGTGATATTAATGTTCGTTTGGGATTTCGAGTCCGGGAATAGCTCCATATGGTGATTCTGGAGTTGGGAGCGCGATCGGAAGTGAATTCGGATGTCCGTAGGTCATTTTGAAGTCTTTGCCTAAAGATAGAAATTTGAATATTTTTGAGAAGTTTGACCGAGAGTTTAACTTTTTGATATCGGGGTCGATTTCCAATTCTGAAAGTTGGAGCAGGTCTGTAATGTCGAATATGACTTGTGTACAAAATTTGGGGTCAATCGGACGTGATTTGATAGGTTTCGGCATCGGATGTAGAAGTTGGAAATTTCAAAGTCCATAAAGATTGAATTGTGATGTGATCCATTGTTTCGATGTTATTTGATGTGATTTAGGGCCTCGAGCAGGTCCGTATTATATTTTGGGACAGGTTGGTGTAATTGGATGGGGTCCCGGAGGGGGGGGGGGGGGCTCGGAGGGNNNNCCGGGGGGGGGGGGGGGGACTCGGATGGATTCCGGACGATTAACGGATCAATTTGGAGTTGAAGAAGGGCTGAAGTTGCTGGTGTGTGGTGTGACCGCACCTGCGAGGCTATGGTCGCATGTGCGGAGCCGCGGAAGCGGCCATGGAGTCACAGATGCGGGCTGGGGCGCAGGTGTGAGGGTGTGTCTGCACCTACGAAGGCGCAAATGCAGGAAGGAGGATCGCAGAAGCGGGAGCTGGGTTGAGTTAGAGCCGCACCTGCGATGGAAATTCCGCAGGTGCGGAGCCGCAGGAGCGGCTATTGCACCGCAGGTGCGAAAAGGCTGGAGGCAGTGTGGTGTTTTAAGAACGGGAAATTGGCCATTTCTTTCATTTCTCTCATTTGGCTTGGACCATTTTGGAGAGCTCAAGGAGAGATTTTCTTCAAGGATCACAAGGTAAGTTATTCCAACTCATTTCTAGTTAAGTACATGGTCTAGGCACAGATTTAAGTATGGGAATTTGTGGAAAATATGAAATTTGGAAGAAAACCTAGAATTTGGTATTTTGGATTATAACCACGAATTTGAGCATGAAAATTAGAGTAAATTATATATTTGAGTTAGTAAGACTACGGGTAGAGTTTATCTTCAAGAAATTTCGGAATCCGGGCACGTGGATCCGAGGGCATTTTGGTCAATTCTTCAAGCGAAGTTGGGAATTTATGTAATTTGAATTGTTACAAGTATTAGAGTGAATCTTCATTGGTTTGCCCGTTATTTGGATAGTTTTAGGGGCGTTGTGCATCAATTGGAGTCGTCGGAAGGGCTTGGAGGCCGGTTATGAATCTTCGGAGCGAGGTAAGTCTCCTTTCTAATTTTGTGAGGGGGAATTGTCCCAATAGGTGAACTAATTAATTATGTTCTACTATTTTCGGGGGCTACGTACATACAAGGTGACGGGAGTCTGTGCGTAGCTACTATTAGGCTTGTGTCCGGGTAGTCTAGGACCCACTAGCATGCCTTATGTGTTGTACCTCTGATCTTGCCAATAATATTAAATTGTTAATGCTATCGAATTAGTAATTGATTACCTAAGAAGGTTAGAATTTACTTTTCTTAATCATTTAAAAAGAAAATTGATTCTTTCGTGGGTAATTGTGTTCTTGATAAAGTTATAATAGTTAAACATTATTAAACTTGGCAAATGAATTTCCAGACAAGGATTTAAATACTATTTTCGTGTTCCTTAAAAGAGAATTTTACCACTTTCTTGAGCAACTGCTTTCTTGATAAAAATGTGGACTTATTGTGTGAATATGTATCTATGGGTTCCTGAGTCGCATGTAAGATTCGCGAGCAGGATAACCCTATTATTTATATATGACAGCGTCGCATGATCGATTCGTGAGCGGGGGAAAATAGATGCATCTATGGTTCGAGTCGTTCGACCCTTCGGCAATGCACATTTTATTATTGTTAGTCCGCGCCGTTCGACCCTCGGCATTTCTTGCGCATGATAATTGCTGCGTATTTTCTGTAATTATTACTTGTTTATTGGCCTATGAAGTTTTAAATTTTCAACTGAAATGACGAAGATTTAAAGTGTTAAATGTGAAAGAAGTTGATATTACTTATCCCTGATTTTAATAAATTGTCTATGATATTCATGCTTAGTGCCTCACTTGAGTATACTAAATTGACTTCTAGCAAGTGTCTAATTCGACCTCTCGTCACTACCTCTCTGAGGTTAGGCGGGATACTTACTGGGTACACATTATTTTCGTACTCATGCTACACTTGCTGTGCATTTTTATTGCATAGGTACTTTCACAACGATGTGGCTGACTTGGAGACTTAGACGAGCTGCACCATCCGGAGACGACCCGCAACCGACAAAGTCTCCCTCATATTGTATTTATTTTCATTTTAAATTCCTTGTCCAATTTGTATTTCGGACAAGTTTTGTAGTATTTGTGAAATTCTTAGAATTTGCTCATGCACTTGTGACACCGGGTTCTGGGATGTGTTTTGGGATGTATTTTATTAAAATGGAATATTAGACTATCGTATTTACTTAGCGGATTTTATTCAGTTATTATGTAATAAAGTGAAAGGTAATGATTTCAAAAATGCTAAAACGGGAAATTTAACTTAACCATTTAATGATTGTCTTGCCTGACAGTGGTGTCTAGCTCCATCACGACCTTATGGATTTTGGGTCGTGACAACTTGGTATCAGAGCACTAGGTTCCCTTAGGTTTCACGAGTCATGAGCAAGTCTAGTAGAGTCTTGCGGATCGGTACAGAGACGTATGTACTTCTCTTTGAGAAGCTACAGGGCTACTAGGAGTACTTCCCTTCTTGATTCCTCATCGTGCGATTCGATTCCTTTGAGGATTATGCCTACGTTTCTTCCTACTCAATCTTACGCGTCGCGGAGCGCTTGCTATAAATCGGGGATTTGAGGAATTGTAATGGTACTACAGATAAGGTGCGGGATGTTTCTCCCTGCGTAGTTGTTGGGCTATTGTCGTCGCCTTGTGGAAGGATATTCTGTCATTTCAGCTTGGTAGCTGCACTCCTGAGAGCTTGGAGGCTATGCAGATTGCTATGATGCTTACAATTTGTTATCGCGCGGTGTTGATATGATGGTAGAATGCATGCCCATATGTTGGGGTAATGAATGACTTGAGGGGAGGTCTTCTTAGAGTGTGATTTCGAGATTTCAGTATTTAGTTCCGGCGGAGGAAAGGCAATTGGACCATAAATGGTCAGGTTTGGGTTGATAAAGTAGTAAGACTTGGTGTTTTCAAGTGAGGTGGAATATTCACCTGTGATGTAATATCGTCGTCTTGATCGAAAAGAATGTGCTAAGTCCGCTGGTGCTATAGTTTCTTCGGTTGCATGGGGTCAGAGTATTGTGAAGTAGTATTGAAGAAGCGGCTGTCAGAGATTATGGCGTGCGGTGGTTTAGGATCTGAATAAGTATTTCTAATGTAGGCGACTCGAGAAAGATGATCTCGGCAAGCTTCAAGTGTGGTGATATACTGGCTTAAGAGCTACAGAGAATGATATTGAATTGAGGCAGCATACGATGAAGGAAGACATGTGAGAAGTGTCAGGTGGCAGATAGAGTTCTAGAAGGCCAGGTGTGAGAAGCGGAAGCCGAGAAGTTGCTTAGAGGGGGAGTTTGACCAAAGTGGGAGAGTGGCAGCGTAGCATATGAGTTCTGTGGTGAGATAGCTGCACACCTTGAAAAGAAGTTTGAGGTGATTTGAGAATTTTCGTGGACGGTGATTGGGTCCACGGGCTTAAATTAGAATGTTGGTTATTTCGGCGAAGGTTGGATACAACATATATGAGTTGTTAGGGATGAATAAGGATGCAATATGGAAGTGAATTTGAAGATATTGTCACGCATTTAATGGATGTCCATGAGGAGCGGACGGACTAGTAAAAATGGTAAATGAAAAAGGGCGTAGGATGGGTTATTGATGTCGTAGAGATTGTGCAATACAACATTGTTGGAAGGTATCAGTTGGTAATTTCCACAGGTGGGTTATCTCCTGTGAGCAAGTTAGCGGTTGTGTGGTTGGCAAGTTGATGCGAGGAATTCTAGTGTCTATTCGGTAGGAGTCTGAATACGTGAATGATGCTAGAGCATTTGAGTATTCTTGGAACGCTAACAGGAGAATTTAGAAGAATTTGACGGGTTGGTTGAGCAAGATCATGTCAGCAATGAAGAAAGGATTTCGGAGGGGTCTAGAGTGGTGCAAGGAGTAGCTTCAAGCTAAGTGGAAGAGCCCCACCACCTACAATTGGATTGTAGGATTATCTTCCCATGGGGTTGCGGATTATCCGCGTATTGGCAAGTTATTACAGCTAAGGGTAAATGAGTAAAATGGTAGTAGCGCATGTGCCTTGATAAAGGTGTGCAAGAGTTGTCCTGTTGGACCAGGGTTAGGCTTTGGAAGATTCAGAATTTATGCTTAATGCATAGGCAAGTTATCAGGGTAGTGACTCAGTCGTGTGATTCAGTGAGAGGGTGTTCGTGTGCTAGAAGAGCATGGGAGTTGATTGTATTCGGGGCCTAGTCAAAGTGGGTGACTCTTAATAGTGGTCCTTATGAATTCGAAGGTTAAGAATATGGTGCTTACGAGTTTCATGTCCGCAGTATGGCTAAGAGTCGGGCCTTGCAACATATTGTGATAGGAGGCCCGGAAGGTTCCTTGATGTTTTCGGTTTGCAGTACAACATTGGAGGAATGAGAGAATTGAACTTCGTATTTGTAGAAAGATTATCAGGATGAGTATATCAGTTGGAGATGTGAATACGCACAAGGAGGGTATGAGACGGTTTGTGGGATTGAGACAGCATGGTCTCGTGAATCAAGGCCACTCGGGACGAATGAGGACTGAGTTCGTTATGCGTTGAATGGAGTATTTATTATTTCTGAGGCAATTAAGGATAATTGAAAGAAGATAGATTGGTTAGCCACGGTTGAAATGGCTCATGTACGGCAGTGATCCGTTCTTTCAGTGTGATTAAGTTATGCATGCGGTTTGTGCCGGTGTGTGTGAGGCTTGTCAGCCGTCGTAATAGATTTTTATTTGGAAGCATTCAAGTATTATGGCTTGTCAGGTGTAGGCGGGTCCCGGAAAGATTATGGTGGTATAGACTATTCCTTGAGGGTTTGCCTATTTTGTGATTATGAGAATTCACTCGTGTGTTGTTATGGTTCCCTTGAATTGAGGTAAGTAAAAGGTTTCTATATGACGAAGTATTCACCCTATTAGTGGTTCAGGAGTTATGATGGAATTCTCGCGCTATTTCATACTGGCATGTCAGGTGCAGTAAGCAGTATGGAATTGGAAATAAGGATCAAGATTGCGGTTCGGTTTTAACAAGGATGTCATGAGCTCGGATGAGCAAGAAAAAGGGATTTGAATGTTTAGAGTAAGCTGGTGTTGTCTTCAGTGTCACCTGAGATCGGGGTTTGATGAAAGAGGCTTTGCATCCTGGTTATGGGTTCTTGATTTGTTTTACAGCGTTAGTGTCGTCGGTGGTATGGATGTGCAGACTTGTTACCTTGTGTGGAAGGACGTGGGAACATGACCACGGGAAGATCGTATGAGTGTGACATGTAGTCACTTAATGGATTGAAGATTTAGACTGAGTATACAGAAGTGTAATATTGCTTATTTGTGAATTTATGCCAGGAATGCGTTCGGTTCATTTGGTTGTGGATTCTGGGGTGTCTGTCCAGGCTATGATGGTTGTTCTTGCGTATTATGAGAGAAAGTGGGTTAATATGGACCCACGTAAGGCTATCAGTCTAGTGCAGTGCGAGCAGAATCGGCTTAAGGGTTGTGGATGGATTCAAATATGGTTGTGGGCTCCATGTGAGTCAAGTGTGTTCATTCATGTAGTATTCTGTGGTGTTGTGGAGGCGGCTTAATAATTCCTTATGTGTTGAGATTCAGCGTAGTGATGGCGTTATGTGAGCTGAATAGCTTTTGAGAATCAGATTGGATATCACACCTCAATTGTGTTTGGATTTTGTAGTGTATGGCTCTATCAGTCTCCCCAGGATGGTATTATGCACTTAGCATGCATGTGACCGATATTCAATATTTTCTGGTAGCGAGCGATTCAGCTCAGTGTATATCTCCTTATGTGAATTTTATGTGTAGATCGGGTGGCACGCCGTCACGGGTATGTTATTTTGGATCGGGTTGCACGTCGCAACAATGTGAAGTTGAGTAAGGTTCCCTACATCTATTTTTCTTGTGTTTTACTTCCTATTTTCTGAGGAAGGTTCATATTAATTACGTGAGTCGAGTAGTTCCTTTCGTAGTTCATTTTCTCTTTGTATCACATTCGAGTTGTGGCATCACCTGAGACTTTTTGGTCGTGTATGGAGTGATTTGGTGACCGAGCAGTTCATACTGGGTGAGACGAGATTTATGGATCAGGGGTGCGATAAGATTATGTGAAGTATATTACAGGACAATTAACATTACTTGGTTCATGATGAGGTGATGATTTTAGTCAAAAAAAAGGATAAAAGAGATTCAATGTTCGGTTAACTATGCAATTGGTTATAAATTTCTACACAGCTCCTCCGTGTGATGATATTGTCATCATTATAGCACAATGTATATGTATATCAGAAGATGCATTGGGAGCATCAAATTCATGGAATTTTGGATATTAAAGTTCAGGGAATGTCATTGTGGTTAGATGGTGAATTATGTGGTGCATGTGACTAATTCAGCAAAGGTACCAATCGTGTTCTGGTACCTCATGTGGTAGTTGATACGGTGTTTATATATTGGAAGTAGGCGTGGTAGAGAATTTCGGGTGTTAGAACTGGGTTCTAAGCTTATTGAATGGATAAAAGAGGATATATTCAGAATTGATCAAGCTAATGTGCTCAACTGGGTTGTGGTAGCACGGGAAAGTGCACAAGGTGTAAAGAGTAATTTCAGATAACTCCAGAGCAGTTATTAGCACGTTCGAGGACGAATGCATGTTTAAGTGGGAGAGAATGTAACGACCCGACAAGACATTTTGAGCTCTAGATCGTCGTTCAACAGTTTGACGTCTTGAGAATCTTGATTTCAGGTGTTATGACTCGTAGGCGTGGTCGTAGTTGAATTTTGGGAAGTTCAGAGTCAATTGGGAAAGAAAGTTCTCATTTCGGAAGCCTTAAGTTGGAAGAATTGACTAAGATTGGATTTTTGAGTAAACGACCTCCGAATCAGGATTTGAAGGTTCTAGCAGGTTTGTATGATGATTTTGGACTTGAGCGTATGTTCGGAACGGGTTTTGGATAACCCGGGAGCGTTTCAACGCATATTGTGGAAGTTAGCATGTTAGAAAAATATTATTAAGTCTGGGTTGAAGTGAATTTCAGTGATATTGATGTCCGTTTGGGGTTCCGAGTCCGGGAATAACTCCGTATGGTGATTCTGGAGTTGGGAGCGCGATCGGAAGTGAATTCGGATGTCCGTAGGTCATTTTGAAGTCATTTGGCTAAAGATAGAAATTTGAAGGTTTTTGAGTAGTTTGACTTTTTGATATCGGGGTCGGATTCCAATTTCGAAAGTTGGAGCAGGTCCGTAGTGTCGAATATGACTTGTGTGCAAAATTTGGGGTCAATCGGACGTGATTTGATAGGTTTCGTCATCGGATGTAGAAGTTGGAAATTTCAAAGTTCATAAAGATTGAATTATGATGCGATCTATTGTTTTGATGTTATTTGATATGATTTGGGGCCTCGAGCAGGTTCGCGTTATGTTTTGGGACAGGTTGGTGTAATTGGACGGGGTCCTGGGGGGGCCTCGAGTGGATTCCGGGCGATTAAACAGATCAATTTGGAGTTACAGAAGGGCTGAAGTTGCTGGTTTCTGGTGTGACCGCACCTGCGAGGCTATGGCCGCAGGTGGGGAGCCGCGGAAAAGGCCAAGGAGTCGCAGATGCGGGCTGGGGTGCAGGTGCGAGGGTGTGTCCGCACCTGCGAAGGTGCATATGCGGGAAGGAGGATCGCAGAAGCGGGAGCTGCTGGGTTGAGTTAGAGTGGCACCTGCGATGGAAATTCCGCAGGAGCGGCTATTGCACCGCAAGTGCGAAAAGGCTGGAGGCAGTGTGGTGTTTTAAGAACGGGAAATTGGCCATTTCTTTCATTTCTCTCATTTGGCTTGGACCATTTTGGAGAGCTCAAGGAGAGATTTTCTTCAAGGATCACAAGGTAAGTTATTCCAACTCATTTCAAGTTAAGTACATGGTCTAGGCGCGGATTTAAGTATGGGAATTTGTGGAAAATATGGAATTTGGAAGAAAACCTAGAATTTGGTATTTTTGATTTTAACCACGAATTTGAGCATGAAAATTAGAGTAAATTATATATTTGAGTTAGTAAGACTACGGGTAGAGTTTATCTTCGAGAAATTTCGGAATCCGGGCACGTGGACCCGAGGGCATTTTGGTCAATTCTTTGAGCGGAGTTGGAATATTTTGTAATTAAATTGTTACAAGTATTAGAGTGTATTTTCATTGGTTTGCCCGTTATTTGGATAGTTTTGCGGCGTTGTGCATCAATTGGAATCGTCGGAAGGGCTTGGAGGCCAATTATGAATCTTCGAAGTGAGGTAAGTCTCCTTTCTAACTTTGTGAGGGGGAATTATCCCCATAGGTGAACTAATTAATTATGTTCTACTATTTGCGGGGGCTACGTACGTACGAGGTGACGGGAGTCCGTGCATAGCTACTATTAGGCTTGTGTCCGGGTAGTCTAGGACCCACTAGCATGCCTTATGTGTTGTACATGTGATCTTGCCAATAATATTAGATTGTTAATGCTATCGAATTAGTAGTTGATTGCCTAAGAAGGTTAGAGTTTACTTTTCTTAATCATTTAAAAGAGAATTGATTCTTCTGTGGGTAATTGTGTTCTTGATAAAGTTATAATAGTTAAACATTATTAAACTTGGCAAATGAATTTCCAAACAGGGATTTATATACTATTTTTGTGTTCCTTAAAAGAGAATTTTACCACTTTCTTGAGTAACTGCTTTCTTGATAAAAATATGGACTTATTGTGTTAATATGTGTATATATGGGTTCCTGAGTCGCATGTATTATTCATGAGTAGGATAACCCTATTATTTATATATGATCGCGTCGCATGATCGATTCGCGAGCGGGAAAAAATTAGATGCATCTATGGTTCGAGCCGTTCGACCTTTCGGCAGTGCACATTTTATTATTGTTGATTTGCGTCGTTCGACCCTCGATATTTCTTGGGCATGATAATTGCTGCGTATTTTCTGTAATTATTACCTGTTTATTGGCCTATGAAGTTTTAAATTGCCAACTGAAATGACGAAGATTTAAAGTGTTAAATGTGAAAGAAGTTGATATTACTTATCCCTGATTTTATTAAATTGCCTATGATATTCCCGCTTAGTGCCTCACTTGATTATACTATATTGACTTATAGCAAGTGTCTAATTCGACCTCTCGTCACTACCTCTCTGAGGCTAGGCGGGATACTTACTGAGTACACGTTGTTTTCGTACTCATGCTACACTTGTTGTGCATTTTTATTGTACAAGTCTTTTCATAACGATGTGGCTGACTTGGATACTTAGACGAGCTGCACCATTCGGAGACGACCCGCAGTCGACAGAGTCTCCCTCATATTGTATTTATTTTCATTTTAAATTCTTTGTCCAATTTGTATTTCGGACAAGTTTTGTAGTATTTGTGAAATTCTTAGAATTTTCTCATGCACTTGCGACACCAGGTTCTGGGATGTGTTTGGGATGTATTTTATTAAAATGGAATATTAGACTATCGTATTTACTTAGCGGATTTTATTCAGTTATTATGTAATAAAGTGAAAGGTAATGATTTCAAAAAGGCTAAAATAGGAAATTTAACTTAACCATTTAATGATTGGCTTGCCTGAAAGTTGTGTCCGGCACCATCACGACCTTATGGTTTTTGGGTCGTGACAGTTGTAGTTAAACCTTAGTTCTTTGTGGGATTCGACTATGGACTCTTAGATCAGATTACATTTGCAACAACCACTTATCCTTTTTAGGACTAGAGTTGGACGTGATTATTAAGACGAACCCATATACATATATTTCAAATCCTAAATAATTTGCAACACTAATGTTGTGGTCAAGGTAGGATTATAGTGATTGAGGGCTGATAATATTCTAGCGGTTCTCTTATTATAGTAGCGGCAGTTGAGCTCCATCAAGAGTCAGTGTCATCAACATGCCTGCTTAAACTTTTATATTTTTGCTATTATTTTGCTATATTATTAAGTTAAGATAATTTGATAAACAAAGGCAACTTCTCAGGCAATTTAAAGGCCCACTTTTCTCTTATTATAGAAGCGGCAGTTGAACTCCATCAGGAGTCAGCGTCATCAACATGCCTGCTTAGGCTTTTATATTTTTGCTACTATTTTTCTATATTATTACGTTGAATGCCTTAAGAATATTTTGTAAACAAAGACAACTTCTCAGGCAATTTAAAGGTCAATTATGTAGGCTAAAAAATGGCTCTAAATTGTTGTAGGCTTTGCTCTTTTGCTGAGTGTCACGTCCCTTTTTTCCTCTCCTTTCGGATCAGTCAGGGTTTTTGACATTATTGAGACAACTCATTTCCTTTTGGGATAAGGGATGTGAAGGATTTGGAAAGTCGCCACCTAATGAATTAAGGTGCGTTAGGGCACCTACTAGGGGTCACTTATAACACAAATTGAATAACTAGAGATTGGGTAAGGCTTGAAATTACTCCAAGGGGAAGGTGTTAGGCACCCCTCAAAGTCCACGACTGTGGTTCCCGGCCAAACGAACTCTGTGAATTAAACAAGTAGCAAATAGGCAGTCAAAGCATACACATGTAAACAAATAAAGATTTGAAAAGATTCATAGTCTAAGCACACATATGTAATAAAAGTTTTAAAAGATTCACAGTCTAAGCACACATATGTAAAGGATAGGGGAGGTCCTAAGTTGTTTATCCTATAGGATCACATCAATGCAATGCCCGGTAATCACTCCTCAGTGAGGGGCTACACGTGGCATTAGCGCACCGGTCATCATATCCATATCTACCCATTATCCCACCCCTTATGGGTAGCGAGTTTTAATTGACGAACTCTAAGCGTGTTGTTACCCGTCCCTTCCTTGTTCTCCTGGAGGATTTTAGGACCTCTAGATATAGACAGTTATAGACAACCCCCTAAGGTTTTAAAAGGATAAAATTCTAGGCGATGAGCAAGAACAAATAGGACTAGCAAATAAGTGCAGGAAGACATTTAAGAGACTCAAATTTACCTCCACATGCAATGCACATAAGCAACACGTCTCAGACACAAACAAGAGGCCATTTTATTAGACATGGTCCTAAAAAGGATATCTAAGTGAATATCAATGCCCAGAAATTTGAAACTTTGTTTCATAAACTCAACAGCAGGGCCCTAATCAGTTTGCCTACTGATTTTAAACCTGTGAGTCTTTAAGCAGTAAACACAATAAAAAACAGTTTTTCAGTTTTATAGAAGTTAAATACTTAAGGCTTGCCTAGGCGTAAAATTGTGCAATTAACACTTACTGGTTTTTTAAAACAGTTTTAAAATATTTAAACTACAACATGTTGTTCTAGGTGGTGTAAATATGAGAGGGCGGAAATTGGTACTAGTTTTATTTAGAAAAACATCACAATGTGAGACTGTTTTATACCTTTTCATGAATCAATAGTTTAAACTAGGCGTCTTGAACAAATGCAAATAGTACCCTAGAGCATGATATCTAATATGCACATACAAATGGCAGATTCGTTAAGACGGAATTCCTAAGGCATGATTTCTAAATGCAGACAAGAGTTACAGAATAGTTAAAACATGATTTTTGAGTGCACAAGAGTAACAACTTTTATATTAACGTTGTTTATTGTCCTAGTAGCAGGATCTCTAAGTGATAAGCGTAAAACATGGATTAGTGAAAAATGAGATGCTGAAATAGTAAATATGCAATCCTATGAACATGATATCTAATGCATGTTTGACATGATTTGGATGAATATATTAGTCCTAAAACATGGATTCTAATGCAGATATAAATAATGTAAAGCCTAAAACATGTTTTCTACCCAATGACATTGATAGAACTATATAGCTACCCACCTCATTTCACTAGCCATCCACAATATTTGTTTATAATAATTATTACAAATCAGCAGCGGAATAAATTACATAAATAGATAAAAAAGGGAAGAAGTTAAATTATAGGGATCCTGAAGCAGGCCCAAATGTACCCTGAAGATACCAAACTTTTCATAACCTCAAATGCCCAAAGTTTCATAGCCATTCCCATGTCCGGGTATGTTAGAATTCCCTAAGGACCTCAAGAATCCCGGGCAGTGCTCACACCCAAATTTTCATAACCAGAACTGAGTAAGTGCAGTGTGGAAGGGCCATCCCCAGTGTGTTAGAGTTCAGAGGGATCTCACATGGATCCCAAGGTAGTCACACACTGGAGGGGAAGAACCTAAGGACTTAAGAGTAGAGTGAGAGTGCTTGACATAGTTTTGAAAATGTTTAGATAGGAAAACAATACTGAAAAGGATCCAGTTGAGTGAAGATTTTTTATGAAGATATGGAGTTGTTTAGAAAATAGTTTAAACAAGAATAGTGAAACATTTGAAGGATGAAACAAACAACAAAGTAGCCCAAAGCAAGACAGTTTCAACAACAGTCCTTCACACAGGGGTAATGGGAGTTGGGGACAGATACAACGCACATAGTGAAGTACATAACTAACAAAAGCACATAACTTTTAGGGGGTTTATGGGATTAGAAAATAGCTAATAATACAGACATAGGGCATGAATTTCAGAACAGACAGTTGAGGACATAATTACACTAAACAGGGTTAAGCATAGGATCAGAACAACTTAGGGTAACAAATTGCTTTACAAAAAATAGGTGTATGCCAGAAACTAGGTAAACAAACACACATAAGCGGAGTAGAGTTAGGTTGAGACATACTACAAAGGGAATAAACAGGTTCATCAACATGTTGATCCTAAGTTGAATTAGGACAGAGCTAACAATGATTTAAATAGGTTAATTACATATTGAAAAGTCAAATAATAGACAGGAATAGATTGGTAACTAGTAAACTAAAGCAGCAAGAAAACACATAGTGTTTGGAACTTGGATTTAAATCAGAACATACCAATTAAGCAGAGTAGACACTAAGTGTAGAGCAGTAGAGTTCAATAACTAGCCTTGGCTTACAATCGGCTAGTTTCAGTAATAATAGCAAGTAGCAAGAAGGAGCAGAAAAATTTTGAGTGTAAGGGAGTTTTTTTTAACTAATATGTTCGTGTGTGTAATGAAAAGAGAATAGAGTATATATAGTAGTTTGAAATTTAGGTAAATAAGGCAAGAATCAATTTGCTCGACAATTATAGAACTCAGAATCAATTAAAGTAAAATCAGTCCAAGTCTTCCCTTAATTAAGGGAGTCATTTCAAACGGTATAGAGCATGTAACACATAAGGAAAGAATTCAAACAAGACATAGGTACATAATAAGTAATTAGGGGTAGACACATAGAGTTCTAATTAAGGAAATAACAGTAAGAATCAATTAATAATGCAGTCAATCACATAATAAGGTAGAAATAATTTAAAGGTTGTAAAAAAATAGGAAAAAGTAGTTGGAAATCAGTAAGGAGTATCAACACAGTAAATCAAGGATTCAATAATAAAAAATAGTATTGATTAAGGGAAATAGTATATACTTCCATGAATAAACCAATAAACAGAGTATAAACAGAAAGAACCAAAATCGGAAACCCTAATAAGACATTACTAGGGTAAAAATCATAAAATACTCTAATTAATCGAAGCATATTCATGAGAATCAAATATACAGACAAATCGAATGAACAGATAGTAAAGACGAACTCAGAATCCAAGACTAAAGCCAAAAATTAGGGGTTTTCAACATAACTAGTTAGGTTAAGGGGAAACTTAATATAAATCGTTTAAACACAATAAGAATCATAGAATAACACTTAAAATCAGAGAAAAATCGCTTTGAAGAGAATTTTCAGAAACCCTAGTTAGGAAAATGAAGAGACGCTTCGAAAATCAGAAAGGTTTTCATAGGAAACAAGTAAAATAACTCAGATATTCTCAGATTTGTTATAGATCTAAAGAGCTAAGAGATGAAGTTAGGGTTCCGAGAAAAATAACCCGGAGATAATGAGAGACTGGCCATGAAACCACAGGTCTAACAAAAAAATAGGACGATCTTACTCAATCGAGCCATGGTGGCCTGAGGATGGTGAGAACAAGCCATGGGATGAGGGGAATGGCCAATGATCCCTTGAGGACCTCAAGACAGCAAGAGTCCCGGTCATGGGGGAGCCATTGAGGCTGGGAACGGTGGTGAGTCACCATTGTTAACGGCGAGCAAGCAACGACGAAGGGTAAGGTTAGGACAGAGGGAGTTTGAGAGAGACGGGTGAAGTGTGGCGGCGGAGAGGATGAGAGAATGAGGGGTTGGGGGGGGGGTGGCGTACGTCGTTAGGTTAATTAAGGTAAGGGTGAATCCGGAGGATTTATCAGATGTTGGGTCAGGTAGGATTTAGGAATAAGGCCTGGGTCTTTGGGCTAGTATAATTAGGTGTTTGGGCTGGTTTAATTAGGTGTTTGGGATGGTTTAATTTAGGCTATAATTGAAATACGAATAAGCCACTTGTTAAATACCCGAATTAAATTAGTCAAAATAATTTATAACATAATTACTAATTATAAAAAATAAATTCTACGCATGTAAATAATTTTAAAATGATTATTTGGTATTTAAAAATATAAAGGACTAATTTCTGGTAGAAAATAGTACAAAATTATATGCATGGGTTATAATTGCAAAGTTATAGCAACTATAGCCAAAATGTGCCAATTTGGCTATTTATGGAATAATTATGTCTTACTAGGACCATAAACAATAAATTAAATCAAGAAATATTTTGAAATCATTTGTGATGCAATTTTATAGTTATTTATTGAAAATAAAAATACTGGACAAATTACTAAAAATGCAGAAGAATTATGAAAAAATACCAATGGATATTAATGCACGATTCTGAAGGTATATATACAATTTAAAAATACTTTAAGAAAAATTGGGTATCAACACTGAGTTATTTTTGCCACTATTTTTTTATATATATTATCACGTTGAATTCCATAAGAGAATTTTGTAAATAAAGGCAACCTCTCAGCCAATTTAAAGGGCCACTTATATAGGTAAAAAAATTGCTCGAAAAGTTGCAGGCTTTGCTTCTTCTGCTAAGTCAGTGTATTAACAGCAAAGCACGTGTAATTATGTGTATATTTATATTAAACTTAGTTTTAATTATTTAGCATAATATAAATGTATACCAATTTATTTTATGAAAAGTAATTCTTCAATAATTGAGAAGTTTATCTATAAAAAATATAAAACAAAAACTACTCTTTTTTGAATTGCAGAGAAACTGCTTTATGAATAAAATTAATTTGATTGAAAAAGAATTTATGAGAATACTACACGTAAAATTGAAGTGTGTCAAAGTAATTTGCATACAAGTTAAGGGCGCAGAGTATGTATTAGGCCAATATTATTTTACCTTTCAATATGTATTTAAGTTAAATAGAACGATTCAAAAATACAAACTAAATATCATTTATGAGTTTGTTATAAGGTTTGATTATATCATAGAGAGCTGTCATTCACAAAGTTAGTTATAGAGAATGATCACTAATTAGTGAGAATTGCATATATGCTATATTTGAAAAAATAATTAAATATTATTTTGAAGTTTGAGTCAATTATTCGTTCAGATTTGAAGTAGTTCAATCTCTTTAACGCTACATCAGAAATCAAATCTAAAGTTCTTTTAATACAATTTTAGAAATTCGAATCTTATGTAATTTACTTTATTAAATGCAACTTTAAAAATTCGAATCTTAAATAGTTCACTCTATTGGATGCAACTTCAATATGAGACGATTATTGTACAACTTTTTTCTTAGGGATAATACATAAAATTCCCCTGAACTATGATATGCTTTTACTTCTATGTTTACCAATACCATTTGCCGGAAATACTATGTTTTTACTTCTGCTTTCTATTAAAAGATATAAATTTCACCTAAGCATTGCAATATGCTTATCTCAACGTTCTGTAGTTTTGCTATCAAAATGGGTATGCCATTGACAGCTTGTGTAGATTGTGTTACACGTCCTTTCATAATATATCGCATTGTATTGTATTATTTGAAACGGTAAAGCCGGCAAATCATATGTTCTATTTGGAAAGTTTGAGTGTATAACTGAAAATTCCGTTATAATAAGGGGGATTTAATGTATTATCCCAAATTTTTATGTACTCTGTTTGTAATATAGTGAAAGGTGATGGTGAAGTAACAATGGTGGTATTTTTGAAAATGAATATATTCAGTTGTTATAATAGTAATTGGCAAGAGAGATAAGAAATAATGGCCGAAAAAAATAGTGGTCAAATCTGAACCATCTCTTCAAATAAAAATTCTTGATTATTTCCTCCGGTCCAAAATAAATGATTTTTTTATCTGTTTTCACACAGATTAAGAAATCTAAATTTTACTATTAATTAGCAATGAAATTGACCAAATTAACCTTTACTATCCCACATAAATACTCCTAACACATACTCCAACACTATTTACTCCAAAAACAATGTAGGAAAAAATAATTAATTAATTCTTAAAATTTAAAAAAATCACTTATTTTGAATCACAAAAAAAATTCTAGAAAATCACTTATTTTGGACCGGAGGGAGTAGTAATTATCATTAAGTTAGTTACCAACCCTATACTAGAACGCCTTTGCCTGCCCTTCCATGGCGTATATGGTATTTAATTTTTTTTCTTTTAAGATAGGGTTTTAATTTTTGCGTCCTATTTACATGCACATCTTCTCAAATTTATTCTCTACATGCATCTTTTTATTTTTATAAAAGAGAAATTTCATACTTTCAACTTTAGGTTGTATTTTTTATTTTTATTTTTCTCACAATAAATTCGCTGAAAACATTGATGTTTTTAAAATTGTATAGCACACTTCCCACGTTCGAAATCTAAAAATATTTGCTAATTATTTTACTAACCATATTATTATATAAAATTTGTGTAATGTTTAATAATATACAAATTCATTTAACTGTTTAAATTTATATCTGGAATTTTTAAATTTTATACGTAGTTGCAATTTTATTTACACTTTATCTAAAATTTATTTTTATACTTACATATTTTTACTTTATTTAATTAAATTTAGCTACATTTTAATTTTAATATATGAAGTTTGTTCTCTTTTCAATCACTAATAATCATTAATTCAACCTCTACAAAATTAAATATTCTTATTTTCACCTTGTGCTTCATATAGTACAACAAACTCAGAATCTTTTGACTAGTAAAACCCTGTTTTCCATTTGTTTTCTTCTGCCCCCTCGACTCTCAACTCTCAACTCTCACATCAATGGCTGCTATATGCTATCAATCTCCCATTAAACTCAACTTCACCATCTCAAATCCCATCCCTAATAATCTTCCTCCTCTTTACCCCATCAAAACCCGATTCTCTTCTGGATTCAATCTCTCAGCAGTCCCTTCTCAAGCCCAAACAGCCCATATCACAATACCTGAACCCGAACCCGTTTTCGCCTCCGTCAAGTCTTTTGCTCCGGCGACAGTGGCGAATCTGGGCCCGGGATTTGATTTCCTCGGCTGCGCCGTAGATGGGATCGGCGATTTCATCACTCTCCGGGTTGACTCGAAAGTCAAACCCGGCGAAGTTTCTATCTCCGACATCTCCGGCGCCGGCGAAAAGTTGAGCAAAGATCCTTTATCGAACTGTGCAGGTATTGCTGCTATCTCCGTCATGAAAATGCTTAATATACAGTCCGTAGGTCTTTCGATTTCCCTTGAAAAAGGGCTGCCTTTAGGTAGTGGACTTGGGTCCAGCGCCGCCAGCGCTGCGGCGGCAGCAGTGGCGGTTAACGAGCTTTTTGGAGGGAAATTAAGTATATCTGATCTTGTTCTTGCTGGGTTAGAATCAGAAACAAAAGTCTCTGGTTATCATGCTGATAACATAGCACCTGCTATAATGGGCGGTTTTGTGTTAATAAGAAGCTATGATCCGTTAGAATTGATCGAATTGAAGTTTCCACTTGAAAAAGATTTGTTCTTTGTGCTTGTGAATCCTGAATTTGAAGCTCCAACGAAGAAAATGAGAGCAGCATTGCCGAACGAGGTGACAATGTCCCATCATATATGGAATAGTAGTCAGGCGGGGGCATTGGTGGCGGCGATATTGCAAGGGGATTCAAGGGGTTTAGGGAAGGCATTGTCGTCGGATAAGATAGTGGAGCCTAAAAGAGGGCCGTTGATACCGGGGATGCAGGGAGTGAAGAAGGCAGCGTTGGAAGCCGGGGCATTTGGTTGCACTATTAGCGGGGCGGGACCGACTCTGGTGGCAGTGACGGATGGGGAGGAGAGAGGGAGGGAGATTGGTGAGAGAATGGTGGAGGCGTTTATGAAAGAAGGGAAGTTGAAGGCTTTGGCTATGGTCAAAAAGCTTGATCGGGTTGGTGCTCGATTGGTGAGTAGCAATCCCAGATGATCGATTGATCAATCAACTACGCCTCAATTGCAGACTAGACTAGTATGGTGGAGGTTGTATGAATCCTTTATATCTTTTCGCTGTGTGAATTCATCATGATATGTTAGTAATTAATATGCAATTGTCAATGTATCATGTATTGGTTATTAAGAAGTCAGCTGAGCAATAATAAAACAGTTAGAAGGTGCCTTTTGACATAACCTGCTTGTCAATTGATAAACATTCTTGATTTGTCTTTCTGGGAAAACATTTTGTTCAATATTTATCTTGCAAGATGTTGAACGTCACTTGCACTCTCTGATTTTTCTCTCATGGACTTGCCTATTCTTCCTTCGTATTTGGATTTCGCACGAGTTAGTTTGCTTTCATTTCATAAGTTCATTGATAGTTTTTTATTCTTCAGTCTTGCTGATTATAGCTGGCAGAACTGATGCTATATTGAAATAATTAAGCACTGCATAGCAGAGCTATGTAGTAAATGTGCAGCAGATCAGCAAATTATTTGTAGGTTTTCCTGCTTGCTACCTGTAAAATACCAACTTAGTTGTTCCATTCTGAGTGCCTATTCCCAGCACCATTTAATTTGGTTTTAGGCTGTACACCTAATTTTTCTGGGATGGTAAATCAATCGGTCAAAGCATCACCTTGTCTAGGCGGAAGTCACGAGAGTCGGTAAACAAAACCTCACTCTAATTATGTCGGTAAACAAAACCTCACTCTAATTATGTCGTGAGGCTGACTGAATCCAATCCATTAACCTAAAAATGAACAAAGTTCATTCCTTTTCATGTTAGCTAGCGGGGGCAGATTTCCTATATGTGGTAGTCCTGCCGGCTACTGCAGCCTAAACAGCTGTCCCATCTTAGCTCCACATCAGATGTCCCATCTCTTCTTGATTTGGCTATACTTGTATGTAGCCAGCCATGTTAGCTCCACATCAGACCCCGCTCTTTTGGATAGCCGGAATACTAAAGATTGTTGCATGGTATTTCTCAGTTCTTTTTGTGCAAGCACTCAACAACATTTTGTTTTGCATTTGGGTTCAGGTAGCAAAGAGTTGGATCTTCATGCTCACGTTGAAACATTCTTTCTTGGCTCGAGTATTTCAACACTGAAGGCTAAAATGAATGGCGTTAATTAATTTTGCAACTGCATTTAATTAGGAAAGGAAAGGCCAATGGTCCTTCAAGTTTTGCTTTCAATCAGAAGGAACCACGTATGCTACAGCCAAAAGAAAATTTGGCCATCAAAATGTCGATTTAAACAAAGTGGTAAGGGCTTTCAGGTGGGGTTTACTCTACTCCGCCTCTTTGATGGGTAGACAACAAATTAAATTCACCTCAAACAACAACAATAAGAAGTTGCCAAGGGCGAACCCAAGATTTGATGTTTATGGATTCTTAATTTGTCACTAAATTCATGGATTGTCTTAGTTACTTAGTTCGCAGTTAAATATTCATACATTTTAATGAATTTTCAAGTACAAATATAGTGTTTGCCTAGTTGTGCATTCGGAAGTGGCCCATGCATGTGCCGAAGACGTGATTTTCGCGTTATTAGTACAATGCTCTGACCAACTAAGCTAATAGGCCATCTTACTTGGTTAATTAAACAAACCACTTAAACAAACCCAAAATGAGATTTTTACCTATATGTACTACATTTAGAAACTTATTTACCCTCACTGTTTATGTTATAACTTAATTACAAGTTGATATATAATTTACCAATTACATACAAAATAATATTAATGAGTATCCCTTTATATTAGGAATTAAATAGGAAATATTTTCCCATCTCTTTAAACCTGCTCTCTCTCTCTCTCTCTCTCTCCGTCACACACTTAATCTCTCCCTGCCTCTCTCTCCTTCTCTGTTCTTTTGGCAATTTTTCTTCCTTCGATGTTCTCTGTTTTTTATCATTTCATGTTGTATAGAGTTTTAATAGAATTCATCAATAGATTTCAATCATTTTACTATACAACAACCCAGTGAGATTCCACAGGCGGGGTCTGGGAAAGCTAGTGTGTACGCAGACCTTACCCCTACTCCAAAAGAGTAGATAAGATGTTTGTCATAAAATTTTATTTGAACACTTTGCTTTCATATTGCGCAAATGGTTTGTAACAAATGACAATAAGAGGTATGGGTTGAGATTAAGGAATGGATGATTGTCATTTGTCCTTTGAACATGTGATGGTGTAGTGGTTAGAGTTGGTAGTTTCTTTTCAAAAGGGTAGACTTTGTGCAAACTAACTCTTTCTATTATCTAACTCTTCATTTTGTAGCACTCTCCAAGATAAGTAAGAGCAAATACACAAAAGATTGAAAACATTCAAAGGGTAGATTTGCGAGCAAAAATTGTGCAGTTTTCTGAAGCTGGAACATGACCATAGAACCAGATTGTGAACTTGTTCCTTACCACTCTTGTATTGAACCCACAAGTTTGCCACCTCTACACAAGCTTTGACACAATAAGCTCATCAACAAACATATAAGTTGCATGCATGGAGTTGTGAGGAAACAATACAATGGAGACATTCCAACAATGACTACTTAACACCACCAGTGAAAGCAAGAACGGTCTGCATAGCTGTGAGTATGAGGAGTACGACGGCTCCCACAGTTGAAGCTCCTACCCAAGGACTACTAAAATAATTGCGCTTCAAACTTGCCTTCATTTGGTTCCATGGTTTTTCACAATGTTGAACTAACTTTATGCATTCTTGTTTGTAATAGAACTCATCCGAAAAGGAGACCCCTTTCCCGATTTTGTTGCAGAGGTTAGCCACTTCTTTGTCCTCTCCTATATTGTTCCTGATGATTCCTTTTAAGCGAAGCAAACTTACATCTTTGTCCGAGTCAATAAGATAATCCATGAAAGTTGCGAAATCACTGAAATATGCTTGATGTACATCAGATGATTGTTGCTCGTATGCTATAAGATTTCGCAAGAGAGTCTCTGTATTATCATCGACTTCAAAACAAGGAATTTCCATTAACCCATTCTCAAATTTGACATCAAATAAACTTGTGCTATCTCTAAGGTTGTCTTCGTCTAACCTTCTATAAATATATCCGACTTTTACGAAGCTAACTCCAGCTTCCGATAGCTCTATTGCATTTGGCATGACCTTTAGGCGGTCTTTATCTCTTGGCATATCTTTCATCTTTGAAGGGTGGCACGACATGTGTACTATTTGAAGTAAATGTGTGATTTCTGCTGCGTTACCTTCACTCTCATTGAATGATGCAGGGGTCATCTTCGGTAAGAAAGGAAGAAAGGTCTTCTTCACCATTTTTATAAATGGTATTTGATGAAATTCGCTTGTCGTCATGTCATGAAGTTTGGTCAGGACAAAGAAAGGAAGTTGGTTTTCTAGTAACAATAAATCTCGACGTACAATACCTCTCATGCAACCTGCCTTGATAATTATGCCTTCTCCTTTTGGCTTCATTCCACTACGCTCTCGAATATACTCAACCACAAAACATCCATCAAGCAACAACATTTCTGAAAATTTCTCAACAATATCACTGCCAAGGTCGTCGTAACACTTTAGTGCTTCATCTTTTAGTTTCTCAATTTCACTAATGCAACTTTCCACATCAATCTCCGTTTTCCGTTTGAGAAACCGTTGTAGGTACAACAGTTTGTACTTTTCCATTGAGCCAAGTTCTTGATTTTTGTTATGGTAAGGACCAATGGAGATCATCTTAGGGGTATAAGCATCTGGATTTGATTCACGTAACCCCACATTTACTTTGAATATGGTACATGATTTGGTTGACCAATTTTTCAAATCCTTAAATCTTTTGTCAAAGATATGTTTTGCGGATTTATTGGTATTCAACCCTTGACCATACGTAGTTTTCTTTATCTGTAATTAGTGGAAATTAATGAGTCGGTCACATTTTTTCTTCTTTCGTGTTCTCTTCACAAAACAAATTAAAACTACTCTAATGTACGCATCAATGGCATAATAAGCGATATATATATAAATAGAGAGAAGTTTCTTTCACACTTTGTGAGTGCGTATGTGTGAGAGAGAGACCTGATTTACGGAAGTTTGAACAAGAAGTGGAATTTGATGATCCAAATTAATCTCAATATGATGTGCCATTCTTCTTGAAACTGCAATTCCTAAAAGAGAGAGATAGGTTAAGACTTTATAATATCAACCTCTTTTATTTTATTCAATTCATAGAAAACCAATACATATCTTTCAAACCAATTCATTGTAGAATTATGAAGGAAAAAAAAACATGGGACAATATTCGTTTTTAAAATTTTAATCAATTGAGAAAATATATCCATGTCTCAGAATTTGTGTTTTAAATTTTTTATTTTGGATCAACCCAAAGGAAATACAATTTGGGGCTGTATTAACTTCTATTCTTTCCCCCCACCCCCCCCCCCCAAAAAAAAGAAAAAAAAGAAAGAAAATACAGTACATTTTAAGAAATGGAAACACAAAGGATTGACATGTAATAAAGTGAAAATAGCGACGATTTATATAGTTGATTCTAGTTATCTTGGGATTTCAGCGTACTAATTACAACAACAACCCAGTATAATCCCACAAGTGGAGTTTGTGGAGGGTAATGTGTACGCAGATCTTACCTCTACCTTAGGGTAGAGAGACTGTTTCCAATAGACCCTCGGCATAATAGTAATTACAACAACAACAACAACCCAGTATAATCCCACAAGTGAGATCTGGGGAGGGTAGTGTGTACGCAGACCTTACCCCTACCTTAGGGTAGAGATGCCGTTTCCAATAGACCCCCGGCATCCTTCCCTCCAAGAACTCCTCACCTTGCTCTTGGGGTGACTCGAACTCACAACCTCTTGGTTAGAAGTGGAGGGTGCTTACCATCAGTGGCGAAGCTAGAAATTTTTTCAAGGGTATTCAAATTTAAAAGAAGTGAATTTTTTTTCGGCAAATGGTGTTCAATATGTGTTATATACCTCTAAAACATAATATTTTACCTACGTACACAGTGTAATTTTTCGACGACCGCCCATATCATCATGTGGCTTCGCCACTGCTTACCATCGGAGCAACCCACTAAAACTAGCAAAAGTTACCATTTCTACAAAGTGTATATTGTATGAAATTTTTTAAAATCGTCATGGTACACAGTTCCAACAGTTTACAATATACTCTTAAAAGATCTTCTCATGCAAAATGGTAGCAAAGAATGAAAGAAAAAAAGGTAGCAAACGAATATAACTAATATTCTTGAGCAAGGCGTAGAATAAGAAATGCAGGAGTACTAACCTCTTGCTTGTCCTGAATTAATTAGGATGAGAATTAAAAGGGCATCAGATTTATAAGAGAATGCGATTGCTATGGTCAAATTGGAAGTCTTTATTTATATATTATATTATGTAACAATCAAAAGCCTTTCTCTATTTAAATACAATAGGAAAAATATGAGGAAGAATTAACCACAAACTGTTGACTCGCTCTGTACCAGAAACTTCCCTGCAGGCTGCAGCTAGCCCCAGCTACATTTGTACTCATAAAATAATTGCAAAAATATGAGATAACAACGTCATCCAACCACTCGTTTTGGGTCTGTTCCCACTTTATGTTTTGAGCATGTTTATGATATTAATTACTATTTGTGACTTGTTGGGATGATTTTGGTTGTGACGCGAGGTGCTCGGGTGTTTCGGAACCCTTGAAAGTTAAAACAAATTGCTGGTTGTGTTATTGTCTGCGTGTGTTAAGTTTAGAATTTTAATAATGATTAATAATCTAAAAGAAGCATTGATTAATGACAAATCTTTGTATGCAGATTTGGACAGAAAATCCTACTCAACGGCTATGCATTTTGAACTATGCTTTACATGAAAAATGAACAATCAGTCAAAAAACAAAGAAGGAAAGTCAATAAGTTAGCATTGTCAAAGATTCTCAAGCGCGCAAGAATGAGAAGAGAGCTAATCAAGGCCAAAGATCAAATCCAGAAGATTCTGCAGAAGCTCAAATCAAGGAGGAATGAAGGAAGCAACTCGTCAAGATAAAGGATGAAGCCAGATTCATGAGGTTACCCTTGGGTCTTTCTCTTAGATGTATATGCCTCACAAGGAAAGGACTCCTAGAATTGCTGCAATACAATTCCAGAAGACAAGGGAACAGAAGACTCATCAAGCTATAAAGGAAGAAGCAGAAGAATATTCAACGTACGCAACTACATCATCTGTTTCTAAGCCTTTCTGGTTCTTAGTACAAACATTGTATTCTTGAGTCTACAAGTATCACAAAAGATAGGAAGAGTTAGCACACAAAACGAGAGTTGTGTCAACATTGGAAAGAATCACTGTCGCTGTATATCATTGGTGGTGAACGTACTAAAACCATCACTGTTGTAAATATTCATAAGTGATCTATGAGAACCCTTGTGACTCAAGGGAACTGGACATAGGTACCACACCGGTACTAAACCAGTATAAAAACTGATGTGTCTTATTTACCTTTTTGTTCATTTAGTTTATCTCTACTGAAATTAATCACTGCGCAAAGTCTAGTCGACTAAATTCATACTTAGTCAACTAAGAATTTTTAATCGGTTACAATTTACCCCCCCCCCCCTATTATACTTTCAATTAGTATCAGAATAGGATTCACGAATATTTCTTAACAACAAGTGAGGAAAAGATCATGGCATCAAATACAGTCGTTGGAGCACTATTTCAAGAAGGAACATCTCAAGTATGACCCCCGTACTTCAATGGCCAGCACTTCTCTCCCTGGAGAGTGCACATGGAGACCTACACTATGGCTTATTCCATTTAGGTTTGGCGTGTGATAAAAAAGGGAAATCTGTAAATTCCGCCAAAGAAGGATGCAAACGGTTAAATCATAGTATCATTTGATCCTATTGATTTAGATGATTATACTGAAGAACAGTCAGTCGTTATTAAAGTGAATGCCAAGTCAAAACATCTATTGTACAATGCTATCAGCGGGGAAGAATACAAAAAATATCAAGTTGTGAAACTGCAAAGAAAATGTGGGATAAACTAGAAGTCACATATGAAGTGTAGCGACTCGACCAGTCGTTTCAAGAGTTGTAACCCCGTTTTCCCCCATTCCTATTTCTTTCATGTTCTTAAGTTATATTATGGTATGCCAGGTTAGTTGGTTCAGGTCCGGTGTGGTTTCAGAGTGAATTGAGATACTTAGTCTCTTTATTAGAAGCCTAAGTTGGAAAAGTCAACTGGATGTTGACTTTTGTGTTAACGATATCAGATTTGAATTTTGATGGTTCGGTTGGCTCCATTAGGTGATTTTAGACTTAGGAGTGCATCCGGAATGTGATTTAGAAGTCCGTAGTGGAATTAGGCTAGAATTGGTGAAAGTTAAAAATTTGACGATTTTGGTCGGTAGTGGAAAATTTGATATCGGGATCGGAATGGATTTCTCGAAGTTGGAGTAGGTTCGTGGTTTCATTTGTGATGTGTGTGAAATTTGAGTTCATTCAGACGTAGTTTGATAGGTTTCGGCGTCGTTTGTAGAATTTGGAAGTTTAGAAGTTCTTAGGCTTGAATGCGAGGTAATTTGGTGTTTTGATGTTGTTTTGAGTGATTCGAAGGTTCGACTAAGTTCGTATGATGTTATGGGATGCGTTTGTATGTTTGGTTGAGGTCCCGAGGGCCCAGGGTGTATCCGGGTGGTTAACGGAAAGTTTGGAATTGAAGAGATGCAGCTGAACTGGTATTGCTGGTGTTTTTCCGCACCTGCGGAGAGGGGGTCGCAGAAGCGATTGGGAATCCGCAGATGCGGGCATGGTTGAGTTGGACTGGAACCACATGTGCGAGAAAGGGGTCGCATCTACGAGCCCGCAGATGCGGAGGGTGAGGCACATGTGCGCAACCGCAAGTGCGAGATGATAGCCGTAGATGTGGAACCCGGGATATTAAGTGAGTTCCGCACCTGTGATGGAAATTCCGCAGGTGCGGCATCGCAGAAGCGGAAAAGGGGACCGCAAATGCGGTTTCACAGGGCAGAATGTATAAATAGAGGACTTCGAGATTTTTTTCTCATTTCCACCATTTTTAACACAGTGATGTTTTATACTTCAATACCACACAAGAAGGAGGGGGGGGGGATGATTTGTGTGATGTCCAATTTTTCGCGTGCACAAATTATAAAAGGACATGGTTCTTCTATGTGTTCCTATTACTACTGTTGCGGAATAATAAGTACAGAAATTAAAGAACCCAAGGATTTTTAAGTGGAAAACACCTGGCTCAAAAGGTGAAAAAACACGACCTACTTCCCAGTAGGATTTTCCCAAACTCTTCACTAAATCACTGAGCCAAAAACTGCATTTACAAAAACTCTTTTGTAAACCTAGGACTAACTATAATCCCTTGTAGCAAACAACCTCTAACTGTTGTGACAACTTCAAGCTAACTCTAACTTGAATAGACTGAGTACCTATTACAAATGCTTCTAGATAAAGCTGAAAGATACAATATGAAATCACATACTACAATTGAACTAGAATAAAAGACAGACACTTGGAACTTGTTCTTCTATCTTGTTCAAGTAGCTTCAGGTTTGCACACTTAAATTTCACACGAATTGCTTGCAAAATGCTTTGCTATTTTGCTCTCAATTCACGTTTAACTTCTACTTTTGTGCATACCTGTAAAATGAGAACATCTTGCAATATATAGAGTTAGTAGATAAAGAATTAACTAGAGTTCTAATGCTACTCTTCCTTGGTGGAAGAGTTCTAGTTAATCTTAACTCCTAAATCCTTCCTTATCTCGGACAATGTTGGCTTTGAGTAAAGAGTCCTTCTCCTTATCGTTTATGCAATCTTTTCGATCAGGAGATATCTATTATTCCAGATTAAGTTTATCTCATGCATGTGCATCTCACGTGCCTTGAATCTGCCCGTGTCTATGTCTACCAGTAATGAATCTGGTTCATTCCCGAGTTCCTTTGTCAATCTTCAAAACTATCCTTTACTTGGGCCAACAAATCCCCCCTTTTTGATGATGACAAACTTTGTGCTTCCATAAGCTTAGGTCCTATTTCAACTTAGCCCAACATCAACACAATGTTAGAACAATTTCAACTTATCTTCAAGGACTAGGTTCATCAGGTTATAAATATCACTGTTCAGAATACAAAGCACACTTTTGCCCCTTTTGGCACCATCGAAAAGTTTCATAAAAAATGTGTGAAACCTAGATTTTAAAACTTACTCATGGCCACTAGGACTACTTCAAATGCATTCATGGATTAATCATCAACAATCAAGCTAAAAGTTTAAACTATCAAAGAAATATAGACAATCAATTTGAGCAAGAAATAAAAAATTTCATTGATAGACGATATGATGCTTCCACAATCCACAAAAAGAAACAAAAATATTGAAAAACATGAGCAAAAGCAAGAAACGTCCCGAATCTGGTCACTGAAATTTCTAGACTGGGCTAGGAAGTTAAGGCTTGGAAGAACTGGAGGCTTGATTTTTGGCATGGAGAAGGTGCATCATGCCTTGAAGAATTACATCATTCTTCTCCTTTTCCTTAGAAAGCTCTGTTCTGAGAGCATCTCTCTCATATTCTACCTTAACCAACCGTGTTTTCAGCCTTGCTATTTTGACATCCTTTTCCCCAATCTCCTGCACCAGGGCTTTGACCTTGCTATTGACTGGTGTATTTTTAGATGAACCAAGTTCATTGGGAATGGCATGGACCTCATAATCACAAGCAAGCAAAGTGTTAATCCCAAAATGGTCTTTGGTTGTGGCCATCTCCCACTTCTTCAGTGGCACCTTACAATGAGCAAGAACAATAGTGAGAATGAAGCCATAGGGAATGATATGGGCTTTGGAGCAGTTAATAGCCCTATCTAGAAGATGGATCATAAACCCAGGACAGTTGATCTGCCTCCCACTATCCAGACATTCCATCAAAACCAAGTCCATGAAATTGGCAATGTGCCTCCTTTCTTGCCTAGGCAGCACACACTTGTTAATGAATTCAAAAAACACCTTGTGGGGGGGGGGGGGGGGGGGGGGGGCCTTCTTCACTTTTTT
>ML256509.1:0-38779 GCA_005239495.1 Nicotiana undulata | reverse complement strand
GGGGGGGGGTGGAGCTTCATTTCACTTTTGTATAAACCCTTGGGCTCACTTTCTTCTTCATTATCACAGAATTTTCTGGTGATGGTCAGGGCAGGGTGTCTAGGCTTGGCCATTTCTGCCTTGTGTAATCACTGTACCCTTTAGAAGGTACACCTATCATGTCACCCAACTCCTTTGCATTGAAAGAAATTTGTAACCCTTTCACCAGGCTGGTGACTCTTCCATCTTTCACCTCAGCATTGGCCATGAATTCAACAATTTCATTCTTTGCCAGTCTTCCATCTATCTGAAGGACCATGTCCTTCCACCCTTGCACCTCTAGCTTTTCCAGTAGCAGTACTATCTCTTCTTCCTCCAAATCCTTCAGAAGCCTACCCTTCAAGATAGTTCATTTTCCAAACATGTCCAGCTTATCCTTTTCACTATCTGACTCTTCCTCCTCTTCTCCACTCCATTCTTCTTCTTCAGCAATCTTCACTTGTTTGTTTTTCACTACAGACCATGTCCTTTTGGCCAAGGTAGATGGTTCAACAGACTTGGATACAGATGTAGACTTCTTAGAAGAAGTCTTGGATCTCTTGGGATTAGGGGTCTAACCTCCCACCTCAACAATCACTTTTTCACCTTGATGGACCAGGTCTATCTCATCCACATCAACAGCCTCAACAGGCTCTATGAACTTTTCTTTCCCTTTGTCCATCCTTTTCTTCTTTCTTTCATCTAAAGCTTTTTGCAACTCCTACTTACTTTGCTTCAGCTGACTCCTTGCGGCTCTTCCTCTTGGGAGAGGAATTTCAATAGTGTCAGAAAGAGCAGCCTTCATTTTCTTGTTGGCTCTTGTTGTGCCAGGGGTCTTTGCTTTATGAGTTATCTTCTTCTTGGGTTTATAACTGTCACTTATTCACTTATGTATGCTTTCCAAGATTTACTTATTGGGTTCATCTGTATGCTTTCCAAGATTTACTAGCCCTTCAGCGGCTTCTCCTGATTCACTTCCCCCTGTTTTCTTGCCACTTTCTTCCACCTTTTCTGACTCTGCTCCAGAGATGGCCATTCTACCAGTTTCAGAAGTGGGTGAAGAATCAACCATTCATTTCCCTTTTCCCTTTCATCACTTTGCACACCCTCACTCACTTTTTCTTTTTCTCTTTTATTTTTACCTCATCTCCTTCTGGACTCAGGCGTTTCAACATCCACCACATACCCAACCAATATAAACCTATTTTCTAAATTTTTAGCCAAATCAGAGATGACCCCGGTAGAAGGGTTTGGAACAGATGTTACCTGCTCAGAATCGGAAGACCCAATTTCTTCCCCCTCAGTTGCAGACTTGAAAAAGTCGTCAGAGTTTTGGGTTTCTTGGGCTTGACTTGCTTGTAACTGTGCATTTAATTTCCTTGCAAGCGCACCTCCAACCACAGTTTTTTGAGCAAGCATTTTTACTCGTCTTCTCCTAGGTTGAGGGGTAGTGGAAGATGAGGAACATGGTGGGGGTGTACTGGGATTATCATCAGGGTTAGTCATTTTGTGCTTGATTCTGTAGGGAAGGAGATGGTTGGTTGAATTTTGGAAGAAGAAAGAAGAGAGAAATTCCGACGGTTTTTGAAATTATGAGAGAACTACAGGGATGATGATGAGTGATTTAAAGGGAGGGGGTAACTAACAAATAACTGCAGGTTCATCAGTCAATTAGAAGTCTAATCAAACTGAAATTTCGATTTTGAATAGACGATTGAGGCTTCCCTAGAGTCTAGGTGATTTAATTGGGCGATGATTCTTTTGAACGGAACTGGTTCAATTTAATCTGATAAGTTTAAGAGGGTCTTGGACTTAGGTAGGACTCTGCTCATGATTCAAATATTAGCATTTCAAATTGTGCAGAGTGTAGAAAACATATAATGTTATCTAGATGAACCAGAATGGATGAACTAGGTTCTTCACTAAGAATCCTCTTGTATATGTATCCATTTACCAAAATAGAGAAAATATCATTAAAGATTAGTGAGTCATTTTAACACATGGCACAGGAGTATACTATTTATAGTATGAGACTGAGCAAAAATTAATCTAGTTATTTACAAAAGTTCCAGATTTTCTAACCAATTTTTTTTTTCATATTTTTTTCTCAATATTTTTTTGTTGTAAATTCTGAACTGGTCCTTTTAGGTGATCTTAATCATCCCTAATTCTAACATGTTCCTTTCAAAGTGATCTCTACTTAGGGATTTTGTGAAGATGACAGCTATTTGCTTGTTAGTAGCACAAAATTCCACAGTGATCAACCCCTTTTCATAGTTATCCCTAAAAAAAGTGATGCCTAACATCTATGTGCTTAGTTCTCTTGTGATGAACAGAGTTCTTAGTTATACTAATTGCACTAGTGTTATCACAAAAAATGGGGACACAACCAACATCAATTCCAAAGTCCATCAATTGATGTTTGATCCACAATAATTGAGCACAACATGAGGCAACAACAACATACTCAACTTCAGCAGTAGATAAGGCCACTAAATTTTTCTTTTTGGTGGCCCAAGACACAAGACATGAGCCAATAAAGTGTGCCATACCTGAGGTGCTCTTTCTATCCACAAGAAAATCTTGATAATCAGCATCAACATATCCCACAAGATTGAAATTACTACCTTTTGTATACCAAAGACAAAGATCAGTGGTGCCTTTTAGGTATCTCAAAATTCATTTGACAGCAATCAAGTGAGACTCCTTTGGGTTTGCCTGAAATCTTGCACAAAGGCCTACACTGAAAACAATGTCATGTCCACTAGCAGTGAGATACAATAATGAGCCAATCATTCCCCTATACAACTTTTGATCAACAGATGAACCATGTTCATCTATATCCAACTTTGTAGCTGTTTCAATAAGAGTGTCGATTTCTTTGGAATCTTCCATTTTAAACCTTTTAAGCAACTCTTTTACATACTTCTGCTGATGGATCATAGTTCCATTTGAATTTTGTTTAATTTGTAAGCCTAGAAAGATGTTAAGCTCACCCATCATGCCCATTTCAAATTCACTCCCCATTAATTTAGCAAATTCTTTACTTAGCTTATCAATAGTTGCTCCAAAGATTATATCATCAACATATATCTGAACTACCAAGAGATCTTTACCTTTTTCTTTTAAGAATGAAGTATTGTCAATTTTACCTCTCTTGTAGTCATGCTTAAACAGAAATTTTGATAACCTGCCTGAGTCCATACAGTGCTTTGTCGAGTTTGTACACATGATCGGGATTTTCCTTGCTTCCAAATCCTGGAGGTTTCTTGACAAACACTTCTTCCTTTAGATAGCCATATAGAAAAGTACTCTTGACATCCATCTGGTGAAGGGTGAATTCCATGTAAGCAGCAAAGGCTATGATGAGTCTTATAGCTTCCAGCCTTGCAACTGGAGTAAAAGTTTCATCATAGTCTACGCCTTCCTCATTACTATATCCTTGAACCACCAATCTTGCCTTGTTCTTTGTAATTGTTCCATATTCATCAAGTTTGTTTCTGAAGACTCACTTAGTGCAAATTATTGATCTATCCAAGGGTCTTGGTACCAGATTCCAAACTTGACTCCTTTCAAATTGGTTGAGTTCATCTTGCATTGCATTTACCCAGTCTGGATCATGCAAAGCCTCAACAACATTTTTAGGTTCAATAAGAGATAAGAAAGCATCATAAGTACAAAGATTCTTCAATGAAGATCTGGTTTTGATTCTAGAGGTTGGATCAGTAAATATGTTTTCAATAGGATGAGAACTTTGATATCTGTAAGGTCTCACAACTAATTGGTTTCCCCTTGATATTCCTTCAGTGTTTTGTTGCTGTGGAACAGGTTCAGGGATAGGTTCCATTGATATTTGAATATCTTTTCCTATTTGTTCTATTCCCCATGTCATGTTGCCCGGGGTGGATGAACCTATTCCATCACATGTTCCTTCCTCCTGTGCAGCTTCAGTCTGTGCTTTGGTTTCACTTAAGTTTCTCACTAGCCCAATTGCTCATCATGCTTCTGTCTCTCAGAAAGGATGTTAGTTTCATTAAAAACAACATGAACACTTTCTTCAACCCACATAGTTCTTTTGTTATAAAATTTATAAGCTTTACTATGTGAAGAATATCCTAAGAATACTCCCTCATCACTTCTGGGATCAAACTTGCCTAGGAAATCTTTACCATTGTTGTGCACAAAGCACTTGCATCCAAATGCTCTAAGGTGGAATATATTTGGTTTTCTCCCTTTAAGTAACTCATAGGGAATCTTCTCTACAAGAGGTCTAGTCATGCACCTATTTATGATATATCATGCAGTATTTACAGCTTCTGCCAAGAAGCTATGGACCAGTTTACTAGAAAGAAGCATAGTCCTAGCCATTCAAGTGTCCTATTCTTTCTTTCAACTACTCTATTTTTTGTGGAGTTCTAGGAGTAGAAATATTATGATCCATTCCATGTTCATCACAAATTTCAGCAAATTTAGCATTTTCAAATTCAGTGCCATGATCAGACCTAATTGATGCAAGTTGATTACCTAGTTGTTTCTGAGTTTTTCTAACAAAAGAAGTGAACATGTCAAATGCTTCATCTTTAGATGTTAAAAATAATGTCCAGGTAAACCTAGAGTAATCATCAACAAGCACCATCACATATGTTTTACCACCTCTGCTTAATGTTCTCATTGGACCACAAAGATCCACATGAACCAGTTCCATCGTTCTGGTGGTACTTACCACTTTCTTGCATTTAAAAGAGGATCTACCTGCTTCCCCATTGCAAAATCCTCACAAACTTTTTCTTCCTTGAACTTAATGTTAGTCAATCCTATCACCAAGTCCTTGGAAACTAATTTATTGAGTTGACTCAGACTTGTATGTCCAAGTCTCTTATGCCAAAGGAGGGGATCACTGTCCATCACACTTAAGCAAATTAGTTCATTTTCTGAAAGTGTGGATAGATCTACAGTATAAATATTGTTCACTCCTTTTCCCTGCAAAACAATCTTGTCAGTGATAAGATTAATCACAAAACATTTAGTAAAGGTGAATGATACCAAGTTACCTCTATCACACAATTGTGATACACTTATTAGACTGTATTTTAGGCCGTCTATCAAGTAGACATTATCAATATAATGAGAGTCATTCTTCCCTACCTTACCAACCCCAATGATCTCACCTTTCTTTCCATTTCTAAAGGAGACATTACCTCCTTTGAGGTTCTCAAGTGAAAGGAAATGGTCCTTGCTTCTTGTCATGTGCTTTGAACAGCCACTATCTAGGTACTATATTTGGTTGCTCCCCTTCACTTGAACCTGCAAAAGAAAATCAGGGGTTAGTCTTAGGAACCCAAACTAGTTTGGATCCCTTTCTATAGGCAAAAGGATGAATTAAATTCTTTTTAGCCCAACTTGGTAGCCAATTCTTCCCGTGAACAAATTTTTTGTTCTTTTGGTTTGCCTTTTCTTTTGCACAACATTCACTTTTATAGTGACCAGTTTTACCACAGTGACTACAAATCTTGTTCTCAGGAAGAGTGAGGTACTTGCTTTTGGGATCCCAATTAGGTAGCTGATTTCCAAAGCCAAGTCCTCTTTTATTGCTACTATGATGTTCCTGTAGCCATGACAGAGCATCAGAGGACCTGTTCCATTTACTAGTTCTGTCTAGTTCATGCTTGACCTTGCCTAGATCCTCATTCAAAACTCTTACCTGCTCATCCTTCTTATACAACTCATCTTTCAGTTACCTAAATTTTATTCTAGAGTGAGTTGTGTGCAGTCAGTTGTCTTTTTACTTGTTCCTAGTTTCAGTTTTAGGTTTTCAGATTTTAGTTCTAGGACATTTGTTTTTAAGTTTCAGGTTCTTACACTTTTCTTTTAACATCACACATTCCTTAGACATCTGTTCATTTTCATTGTTTATATCCTCAGATTCATCAATGAAGTCTAGAAGTAATTCCGAAAGTTTTTCTTTAGACAAAAACTTAATCTTGTCTTTGAGATGAATTATACTTACCTCAGATTCCTCATGAAATTCCTCATAGGATTCTCCAATTTCCGTAAGTGCTTGTTCATCTCCATCTTCATCATCTAAGTCCTCATTTGAGCTTTCTCCCCAAGAAGCAACCATAGACTTTGTTGATCCTTTGTTCTTCTTTGGATGAACCTGTTCCTTCTTCCTGTTTCTTCGTTCAAATCTTTCCTTCTTCCATTCAATTTCCACTGATGGTGGTTCTTGATGTGATGATCAGTCTTCCCACACTTATAGCAACCCTCATTGGTCGATTTTTCAGGAACCCTTGGTTTGTTGTAATTTCCACTTCTTGAAGAACCCTTTCCTCTCATTAGGTATTTCTTGAAGTCCTTAGTGATCATAACCATCTCATGTTCCTCTAGATCAACATCTTCAGTGATTCTGGGTGCCATACTTCTTTCCCTTCTTTGGAACATCCATCTTCATGGTTTGTCTTCTAAGTTCATAAGCAGTGAGATTTCTAATAAGCTCATCCTACTTAAGAGTTGCAATGTTCTTTGATTCCTGAATTGCAGTGATTTTGCTTTCCCAAGAGACTAGCAGAACCCTTGTTAGAATCTTCTCAACTTTGTCTTCTTCAAGAATAATTCTTCCAAGAGACTTAAGTTCATTTGTCAGTGTGGTGAACCTTGTATACATTTCTTGGATGGTTTCCCCTTCCTTCATGGTGAAATTCTAATATTGAGAATACAATAGAGTTCCTCTAGACCTCTTCACTTGAGGTGTTCCTTAATTAGCCACTTGCAAAGCGTCCCAAATTTCTTTATCACTAGTACAACTTTGAATTCTGTTGTACTCGTCTGGACCAAGTCCACACACAATTCATTTCTTGGCCTTGAAATTCTTCTCCCACATTCTCAAGTCCTCAGTAGAGCAGTCAACTCTTATTTTGGTCACATATACTCCTTCATTCTTCTTCTTCATGGTAGCCAGAGGATCATTAGTGACAATGTCCCATAACTCGTAATATTCTCCAATGATATGGTCTCTCATTCTGTTTTTCCACCAGGAGTAGTATTGTACATTGAAGAGTGGTGGCTTAGCAGTTGATTGTCCTTCCTAATTTCCATGTGGTGCACTCATCTTGATCTTCTCCCAAGGTTTTAGCCTTTTCAAGGATAACCCGCTCTAATACCAATTGATGTTTTATACTTCAATACCACACAAGAGGGGGAGTGATTTGTGTGGTGTCTAATTTTTCGCGTGCACAGATTATAGAAGGACCTGGTTCTTCTATGTGTTCCTAATACTACTATTGCGGAATAATAAGTACAGAAATTAAAGAACACAAGGATTTTTACGTGGAAAACACTTGGCTCAAAAGGTGAAAAAATCACGACCTACTTCCCAGTAGGGTTTTCCCAAACTCTTCACTAAATCACTGAGCCAAAAACGACATTTACAAAAACTCTTTTGTAAACCTAGGACTAACTCTAATCCCTTGTAGCAACAACCTCTAACTGTTGCGACAACTTCAAGGTAACTCTAACTTGAATACACTGAGTACCTATTACAATTGCTTCTAGATAAAGTTGAAAGGTACAATATGAAAATACCTACTACAATTTAACTAGAATAAAAGACAGACACTTGGAATGGTTCTTCGATCTGGTTCAAGTAGCTTCAGGTTTGCACACTTAAATCTCACACGAATTGCTTGGAAAATGCCTTGTTATTTTTCTCTCAATTCATGTTTAACTTCTGCTTTTGTGCATACTTGTAATATGAGAACATCATGCAATATATAGAGTTAGTAGATAAATAATTAACTATAGTTCTAATGCTAATCTTCCTTGGTGGAAGAGTTCTAGTTAATCTCAACTCCTAAATCCTTTCTTATCTCGGAAACTGTTCGCTTTGAGTAAGGAGTGCTTCTCCTTATCATTTATGCAATCTTTTCTATCAGAAGATATCTATTATGCCAGATTACGTTTATCTCCTACATGAGCATCTCACGTGCCTCGAATCTGCCCGTGTCTATGTCTACCAGTGATGGACCTGGTTCATTCCTAAGTTCCTTTGTCAATCTTCAAAACTATCCTTTATTTGGGCCAACACACAGACTTTGGAGATTTTGAGGTGATTGTTGAAGGGTATTCAAGGATATTCACTAAGGTAAGTTACTTTATACTTATTACCCTTAGCTATGGTGTTTTCCCGTTGATTTGTCACCTAATTAGTGGGGTTTTTGAAGTGAAATTGAGGGTAAGGGCTTGGGATTTTGGAGAGTGTATTTTAGGGATTTGAAAGACCAAATGATGTCGGATTTTGAGGAATTTAGTATGGTTAGACTCGTGAGTGAATGGGATTTCGGTTTTTCTGAATTTCGCCGGGTTTCAAGACGTGGGACCGGGCGTCGGGTTTGGGCTTATTTCGGGATTTTGGCTATAAATTGATATTTTTCTTGTGGATTTGGTACCTTAGCCTAAATTTATTGTGTTGTATTACTTGTGGCTAGATTCGGGACATTCAGAGGCTGAATTGAGAGGCAAGGGCATTTCGAAATAGGACTTTGCTTGGTTTGAGGTAAGTAACACTTTCAAACTTGGTTCTGAGGGTTCGAAACCCCAAATTATATGCTATGTGATTGGTATTGAGGTGACACACATGCCAAGTGACAGGCGTGCGGGCATGCACCATGGGAATAGCGACCTGAGTGATTCCATGGAACCGTGTAGTGACTCTATCCTGTTGATTTCTATGTTTTCAAATTGTGCTAAATATCATGTTTAGGCTTTGTGCCGGTAATTTTGGGCCCCTTAGCGGTCGTTTCTTGCTGTCATCTCACTAGTTTTATTTACTATCCCATACTCAGTCATGATCATGCGTTTTTAGATCATGCCTTAGTCTCAGTTATTTATTGATTCATCATATCATTGTTTCGAGTTTGGTTTCATGACATTGTAAGCCCGTGGTGAGACTGGAGAGGTTGATGAATGAGTCAGGCCGAGTGCATGGTTATGATGACAATTATGGGATCGGACTGCACGCCGCAACAATTATATTGATGATTATGATATCGCTTGGGCTGTAGGAGCCCCTCCGGAGTCCATAACACACCCCCAGTGAGCGCGGATGGTACTATTGAGGGATGGATTTCCCTGAACATGAATTTGTCCGATGAAACTTAATACATGGAGATGGATTTCTCCACAGGGTTGGATTTCCCGTTTTCCTCGGTACTGGGTGTCTTGCAGTCAGTGTTGTATATATTCCGAGATTGATTTCCCTAGGCCGAATGGCTATATACAGTACCGAGTGGTTGAGTACTTGAGAGTGGGAGCACATGGTGAATTTCATACAGTCTGTGCATTATCATGTAGAGGTTACCGAGTTGTATACTATGCACGATTCAGATCTACATTTACTTTACTGTTTTACATTGTATATTTGACTTGAAAGCATGCCTATGATTCCGCGTATTTTATTCTATTATATCTGTTGAGGTTGAGTCGTAACTACCTTTTAGTCCAAATTTTGTACTTGTTACTTACTGAGTTGGTGTACTCACGTTACTCTCTGCACCTTGTGTGCAGATCCAGGTATTTCTGGGCACGGCGGCGACTGCTGATTTTTTTTTGCATTTGGAGTCAGGGACTATTGAGGTAGCTGCACGACGTTCGTGGACCTTGATTTTATCTTCCTTAGTTCATTGTACTTTTGAGTTTATTTATATAGACATTTTTTGGACTATGTACGGTTATTAGACGCTCATGTACTTAGTGAAGCCCCGATTATTGGGATAGTCGTATCGTATTTTTGGGTAAACTTTGTGTTTAAATGGTATTTTATTAATGTTCAACCTTTTTGCTGTTAAATTTAAAAGATGTTTTTACTGTAATGGAGAAAAATGTTTGGTTTAGGCTTGCCTAGTTTCACGATAGGCGCTATTACGACAGAGTAGGTTTTGGGTCGTGACAAGTTGGTATCAAAGCCTAGGTTACATAGGTCTCACGAGTCATGGACGAGTTTAGTAGAGTCTCGCAGATCGGTACGAAGACGTCTGCACTTATCTTCAAGAGGCTGCAGAACCTTTAGGAAAATCTCACATCCTTGAATTCTTGTCGTGCGAATCTGTTGATTCTGGTAACTTAACTTCTGTTATTTTATTCTCTCACAGATGGTGAGGACTTGCACTACCAGGCAGGAGGGAAAGCCACCAGTACCACCAGTCAGGGCCGCGGTACAGGCCGTGATAGGGGCATATGTGCAACCCGCATAGCAGCTGGGGCAGTACCTGCAGACTCCCCCCTCCTGTTGCTCCAGATCAGGACCAAGTCCTAGTTATGGATGCCCCAGCGGGGCCAGATCAGGCACCACATGTGCCTATTGTGATTCCTGACCTTCATGAGGCCCTAACTCAGATTTTGGCAGTGTGTACCGGCCTTGCTCAGGCGGTCTCTATTTCAACGGCCGCAACCACTTCTCAGGTCGGGGGAGACACTCAGACTCCCACCGCTCGCACACCCGAGCAGGTTGTTCAGGGACTCCAGAAACCGGGGGCGCCACCAACCCAGCTGGTTGCAGCTGCTCAAGATTATGTGGTTCCTGCTTTGCACGAGGATGAGAAACGTAGGTTGGAGAGGTTTGGGAAACTCCAACCTCCATATTTCAATGGTGCAGAGGGTGAGGATGCACAGGGTTTCTTGGATAAGTGTTAGAGGATACTCCATACAACAGGCATTCTGGAGACTAGTGGGGTCTCATTCACTACTTTCCAATTCTATGGGGCTGCATTCAGTTTGTGGGAGGCTTACTAGAGGCGTAGGCCGATCATCACAACACCCCTTACATGGAAGCAGTTCTCCGTTATCTTTCTGGAGAAGTTTGTGCCTCAGTCCCGCAGAGAGAAGTTGTCCAGACAGTTTGAGAACCTTCGTCATGGTGATATGTCTGTGACGCAGTATGAGATGCGATTCTCAAAGTTGGCCCACCATGCTATCTGGTTGGTTCCCACGGATAGGGAGAGGATCAAGAGGTTTATAGATGGCCTCACTTTTCAACTGCGATTGCTTATGACCAAAGAGAGAGTGTCTAGTGCTACTTTTGATGAGGTTGTCGAAATTGCTAGGCAGATTGAGATGGTTCGCAGTCATGAGCGAGTTGAGAGGGAGGCCAAAAAGCCTCGTGGTCAGGGTGGATTTAGTGGTTCTCCTTCTGGGGTCAGTTCCAGCACAGTAGAGGTCACCCTTTCAGACATGCTCAGACGACTCGCCCAGCGCACCGGGGTGCATCATCCGATCATGGGCCCCATGGTTATCAACAGGTCCAGACATCACTCGGTGCACTACCACCTCAGAGTTCGTCTCATGCACCATCAACTAAAGGTTCATCAGTGTCAAGACCTTCTACCGGGTATTCCAGTGCTCGGGGTTCCCTTCAGTCCCCAGTGGCCAGTAGAGGTTGCTTTGAGTATGGGGATTTTGGTCATATCAATAGGTATTGTCCCCGCCTGACGGGAGGTTCATCTCAGCAGAGGAGTCAGCCTTCGATTTCAGCACCAGTTCCTCCACCACCCGCCCAACCAGCTAGGGGTGGAGCTTAGTCAGCTAGGGGCCGCTCGAGAGGGGGAGGCTGATCAGGGGGTGACCATGCCTGTTTCTAGCCCTCCCAGCCATAACAGATGCTATTGCTTCAGATTCTATGATTACATGTATTTTTTCAGTTTTCCACCGAGATGCCTCGATATTATTTGACCCTAAGTCCACTTATTCATATATTTACTCATATTTCTCTCATTTTCTAGATATGCCCCGTGAGTCTTTAGTATCATATGTTCATGTATCTACTCCTACGGGAAATACTATTATTGTGGACCGTGTATATCGGTCATGTGTGGTGACTATTGGGGGTATGGAGACCCGGGTGAACCTTTTGCTTCTCAGTATGGTTGACTTCGATATGATATTGGGTATGGATTGGTTGTCTCCATGTCATGTTGTCCTAGATTGTCACGCCAAGACCGTGACGTTGGCGATGCCATGATTTACGAGGGTTGAGTGGGGCAGTTCTATAGACTATGTACCTAGTAGGGTGATTTCATATTTGAAGGCTTAGCGTATGATTGATAAGGGTTGTCTATCCTATTTGGATTTTGTGATGGATGTTAGTGCAGAGACTCCTACCACTGATTCTGTTCCGATGGTATGGGTTTTTCCAGATGTGTTTCCTGCAGACTTTCCGGGCATGCCGCCTGACAGGGATATTGATTTGGTTCCTAACACTCGGCCCATTTCTATTCCACCGTATCGTATGGCACTAGTGGAGTTGAAGGAGTTGAAAGAACAACTTCAGGAACTCCTTGATAAGGGGTTTATTCGGCCTAGTGTGTCACCTTGGGGTGCACCGGTTCTATTTGTGAAGAAGAATGATGGTTCCATGAGAATGTGCATTGATTACACGCAGCTGAACAAGGTCACAGTGAAGAACAAGTATCTTTTGCCTCGTATTGATGATCTATTTGACCAGCTTCAGGGAGCCAGGGTGTTCTCCAAGATTGATTTGTGGTCCAGGTATCACCAACTGAAGATTCGGGATTTAGATATTCGTAAGATAGCTTTCAGGACCCGATATGGCCATTATGAGTTCTTGGTGATGTCTTTTGGGCTAACCAATGTCCCAGCAACGTTCATGCAATTGATGAACAGTGTATTCCAGCCCTATTTGGACTCATTCGTTATTGTGTTCATTGATGACATCCTAGTGTACTTTCATAGCTAGGTGGAGCATGATCAGAATTTGAGGATTGTATTGCAGAGATTGAGGGGGAGAAGCTTTATGCAAAGTTCTCCAAGTGTGAGTTTTGGCTCAGTTCAGTAGAATTCTTGGGGCACGTGGTGTCCAGTAAGGGTATTCAGGTGGATCCGAAGAAGATAGAGGCGGTGCAGAGTTGACCTAGATCGTCCTCAACCACGAAGATTAGGAGCTTTCTTGGTTTGGTGGGATATTACCGTCGTTTTGTGGAGGGATCTTCATCTATTGCATCGCCCTTGACCAAATTGACCCAAAAAGGTGCGCCATTCAGGTGATCGGACGAGTGTGAGGAGAGATTTCAGAAGCTCAAGATTGCTTTGACCACAATCCCAGTGTTAGTTTTGCACTCAGCTTCAGGTTCTTACACCGTGTATTGTGATGCCTCGAGGACAAGTATTGGATGTGTTCTGATGTAGGAGGGTAGGGTGATTACCTATGCCTCACACTAGTTGACTCATGAGAAGAACTATCATGTCCATGATCTGGAGTTAGCAGCTATTGTTCATGCCTTGAATATTTGGCGGCACTATTTGTACGGGGTTTATTGTGAGATCTATACTGATTACCATAGTTTGCAGCATCTTTTCAAGCAGAAAGATCTTAATTTACGTTAGCGGAGATGGTTAGAGTTTCTTAAGGACTATGATATCACTATTTTGTACCATCTGGAGAAGGCCAATGTGGTGGCTGATGCCTTGAGTCACCGGGCGGAGAGTTTGGGGAGTTTAGCATATCTTACGGCAGCAGAGAGACTCTTGGGCATTGGATTTTCAGGCCTTAGCGGTCCATCTTGTCAAGTTGGATATTTTAGAGCCGAGTCGGGTATTGGCTTGGGTGGTTTCCAGGTCTTCTCTTTATGAGCGTATCAGGGAGCGTCAGTATGGTGACCCCCACCTGCTCGTTCTTCAGGATAGGGTTCAGCGAGGTAAAGCTAGGGATGTGACTATCAGTGATGACGTTGTGTTGAGGATGCATGGCCGGATATGTGTACCTAATGTAGATGGGCTCCGGGAGTTGATTCTTGAGGAGGACCACAACTCGCGGTATTCCATCCATCCGGGTGCCGCAAAGATGTGCCAGGATTTGAGACAACACTATTGGTGGAGGTGGATGAAGAAGGATATAGTGGGGTTTGTGTCTTGGTGTCCTAACTGTCAGCAGGTTAAGTATGAGCATTAGAGACCGGGTGCCTTGCTTCAGAGGTTAGAGATCTGGAAGTGGGAGCGGATCACCATGGACTTCTTAGTTGGGCTCCCACGGACTTCGAGGAAGTTCGATGCTATTTGGGTTATTGTGGATCGAGTGAACAAGTCCGCGCACTTCATTCCAATTGGTACTACTTACACTTTAGAGCGGTTGGCTAAGATTTATATCCGATAGATTGTTCACCTGCATGGCATCCTAGTTTCCATCATTTCAAATAGGGGCATTTAGTTTACATCGCAGTTTTGGAGGGCTGTGCAGCAAGAGTGGGTACTCAGGTTGAGTTGAGCACAACCTTTCACCTACAGACGGTTGGGCAGTCCGAGCGCACTATTCAGATATTGGAGGACATGTTGCGCACTTGTGTCATTGATTTTAGGGGTTCATGGGACCAGTTTATGTCGCTCGCGGAGTTTGCATATAACAACAGTTATCAGTCGAGTATTCAGATGGCTCCGTACGAGGCTTTATATGGGAGGAGGTGTATATCTATGGTAGGATAGTTTGAGCCGGGTGAGGCTAGGATCTTGGGTACAAACTTGGTCCAGGACGCATTAGACAGGGTGAAATTGATTCAGGAGCGGCTTCGCACGGCGCAGTCTAGGCAGAAGAGCTATGCGGACAGGAAGGCCCGTGATGTGTCGTTCATGGTCGGGGAGAAGGTTTTGCTGAAGGTATCACCCATGACGGGTGTTATAAGGTTTGGGAAGAGGGGCAAGAAGAGCCCCCAGTTCATTGGGCCTTTTGAGGTGCTTCAGAGGATAGGGGAGGTGGCTTATAAGCTTGCGTTGCCACCCAGCTTGTCGAGTGTGCATCCATTGTTTCACGTTTCTATGCTCCGGAAATATATTGTAGATTTGTCCCATGTTGTAGACTTCATCACGGTTCAGTTGGATGGTGATATGACTTATGGTGTGGAGTCGGTGGCCTTTTTGGATCGGCAGGTTCGAATTTTGAGGTCAAAGGATATAGCTTCAGTGGAAGTGTAGCAGAGAGGTCAGCCTGTGGAGGAGGCCACCTGGGAGACCGAGCGGGAGATGTTAGCAGATATCCACGCCTATTTGAGACTCCATGTATGTTTCTAGACCCATTCGAGGATGAATATTTGTTTAAGAGGGAGAGGATGTAACGACCCGACCGGTCGTTTTGAGAGTTGTAGCCCCGTTTTCCCCATTACTTCTTATTTTGTGTTCTTTAGCTATATTATGATATGCCGGGTTAGTTGGTTCGGGTCCGGAGTGGGTTTGGAGTGAATTGAGACACTCAGTCTCTTTATTATAAGCTTAAGTTGGAAAAGTCAACCAGATGTTGACTTGTGTGTAACGATATCGGATTTTAATTTTGATGGTTTCGTTATCTCCTTTAGGTGATTTTGGACGTAGAAGCGCGTCCGGAATGTGATTTGGAAGTCCGTAGTGGAATAAGGCTTGAATTGGCAAAAGTTGGAAATTTGGCGATTTTGGTCGGCAGTGGAAAATTTGATATCGGGATCGTAATGGATTTTCGAAAGTTGGAGTAGGTTCATGGTGTCATTTGTGACATGTGTGTAAAATTTGAAGTCATTCGGACGTAGTTTGATAGGTTTCAACGTCGTTTGTGGAATTCAGAAGTTTAGAAGTTCTTAGGCTTGAATCCGAGGGTAATTTGGTGTTTTGATGTTGTTTTGAGTGATTCGAAGGTTTGAATAAGTCTGTATGATGTAATGGGACGTGTTGGTATGTTTGGTTGAGGTTCCGAGGGCCTCGAGGTAATTCCGGGTGGTTAACGGAAAGTTTGAAATTGAAGAGAAGCAGCTGAACTGCTGCTGCGGCCGCAGGTGCAAGGCCACATAAGTGATTGGGAGGCTGCAGATGCGAGCATGTTTGAGTTTGACTGGAACCGTAGGTGCGAGAAGGGGTCGCATCTGCGAGCCCGCTGATGCGAGGCTAAGCCGCGGATGCGGAAGTGGGGAGTTTGATCAATTCCGCAGGAGCGGAGGGTGAGGCACATGTGCGAGATGATGGCCGCAGATGCGGAACCTGGTATATTAAGTGAGTTATGCACCTGCGATTGAAATTCACCAGGTGCGGCGTCGCAGAAGCGGAAAAGGGGACCGAAAATGCGGTTTCACTGGGCAAAATGTATAAATAGAGGACTTCGAGATTTTTCCCACATTTCCACCATTTTTAACACGGACTTTGGAGATTTTAAGGTGATTTTTGAAGGGGATTCAGGGATATTCACTGAGGTAAGTTACTTGAGCCTTATTACCCTTAGCTATGGTGTTTTCCCATTGATTTCTCACCTAATTAGTGGGGTTTTTGAAGTGAAATTGGGGGTTAGAGTTTGGGATTTTGGAGAGTGTATTTTAGGGATTTGAAAGACCAAATGATGTCGGATTTTTGAGTAATTAAGTATGGTTAGACTCGTGAGTGAATGAGTATTCGGGTTTTTTGAATTTCGTCGGGTTTCGAGACGTGGGCCCGAGGACCGGGTTTGGGCTAATTTCAGAATTTGGGCTATAAATTGATACTTTTCTTGTGGATTTGGTCCCTTAGCCTAAATTGATTGTGTTGTATTACTTGTGTCTAGATTCGGGACATTTAGAGGCTGAATTGACAGGCAAGGGCATTCCAGAATAGGAATTTGCTTGGTTTGAGATAGGTAATGCTTTCAAACTTGGTTTTGAGGGTTCGAAACCCCAAGTTATATGCTATGTGATTGGTATTGAGGTGACGCATATGCCAAGTGACGGGCATAGGGGTGTGCACCATGTGAATAGTGGCTTGGGTGATTCCATGGCACCGTATAGTGATTCTATCATGTTAATTTCTATGTTTTCATCATGTGATAAAGTAGTTGAGCCGTAAATCGTGGTAGATATCATGTTTAGGCTTTGTGCCGGTATTTTTGGCCCCTTAGCGGTCATTTCTTGCTGCCATCTCACTAGTTTTATTTACTATACCATACTCAGTCATGATCATGCATTTTTACATCATGTCCCAGTCTCATTTATTTATTTATTCATCATATCATTGTTCCGAGTCTGGTTTCATGACATTGTAAGCCCGTGGTGAGACTGGAGAGGTTGATGACTGAGTGAGGCCGAGTGCATGGTTATGAGTGACAGATATGGGATCGGGCTGCACGCCACAACGGTTATATTGATGATTATGATAGCGCTTGGGCTGTAGGAGCCCCTTCGGAGTCTGTAACACACCCCCAGTGAGCGCGGATGGTATTATTGAGGGATGGATTTCCCTGGACATGGATTTGTCCGATGAAACTTGATACCTGGAGATGGATTTCTCCACAGGGTTGGATTGCCCGTTTTCCTCGGTACTGGGTGTCTTTCAGTCAGTGTTGTATATATTCCGGGATTGATTTCCCTGGGCCAGATGGCTACATACAGTACCGAGTGGTTGAGCACTTGGGAGTGGGAGCACATGGTGAATTTCATAAAGTCTGTGCATTAGCATGTAGAGGTTACCGAGTTGTATACTATGCACGGTTCAGATCTACATTTACTTTACTATTTTACATTGTATATTTGACTTGAAAGCATGCTTATGATTTCGCGCATTTTATTCTGTTATATCTGTTGAGGTTGAGTCGGCACTACCTTTCAGTTCAATGTTTGGACTTGTTACTTACTGAGTTGGTGTACTCACGTTACTCTCTGCACCTTGTATGCAGATTCAGGCATTTCTAGGCCCGGCAGTAGTTGCTGATTTTTTTTTCATTTGGAGTCAAGGACTATTGAGGTAGTTGCACAACATTCGCGGACCTTGATTTTCTCTTCCTTAGTTCATTGTACTTTTGATTTTATTTCTATAGACATTTTATGGACTATGTCCGGTTATTAGACGCTCATGTACTCAGTGAAGCCCCGATTATTGGGACAGTTGTATCGTATTTTGGGGTAAACTTTGTGTTTAAATGGGCTTTTATTAATTAACCTTTTTGCTGTTAAATTTAAAAGATATTTTTACTGTAATGGAGAAAAATGTTGGATTTAGGCTTGCCTAGTTTCACGGTAGGCGCTATCACGATAGGGTTGGTATTGGGTCGTGACATGAAGGAACCAACAAAGTAAAGGAAACAAGGATAAATCTCCTAGTTTGAGACTATGAATTATTTCAAATGAAGGATGGAGAATTAGTGGAGGAAATGTTCTAGGTTCAGCAAAATCATTGGAGATTTAAAATCATTTGGTAGACCAATCAAGAGTGGGGAACAAGTCAGAAAAGTTCTCAGAAGTCTTCCCACAATATGGCAACCCAAAGTCATTGCACTGGAATGTCAGGATCTTGACAAAATGTCCTATGATGAACTTAGAGGTTATCTAATTGTGTTTGAGAAAACACACTTAGACAAGTAGGTTCAACAAGAAAAGAAGAAGACAATTGCATTCAAAGCAATTGTGGCTGAATTGGAAAATGAAGAAGAAGAGGAAGGAGGAGAACAAGATGAAAACATAGCTATGCTCTACAAAGTTGTAACAAGATTGATGAGGAAAACCAGAAATAACAGGAGAGGTAAATAAAACTTTATAAAAGGGAAGATGAACAATTATAATGATAAAAATGATGGAAGATGCTACGGGTGTGGAAAACATAGACACATTCAAGTCGATAGCCGTGAACTGAAAAAGAAACTAAGTGGAAATTTTAAAAAAAAGAAGTCCTTTGGAGCTTTGAGTGATGAAGAAGAATCTGATCACGAAGAAATTGCCAACACGTGTTTCATGTCCATGAAAGAAGATAGCAATGAGGACTCAGGTGGACTTGGTCTCATGGAAGACGAAAAAACTAGTGAGGTACGTCTTCCTACATGTCCTAACTGTTATGAACTCCAAGAATTTGTTGATATTGCTCTTGCAGATATTGAGAGAGTTCAAAATGAGCTTAGATAAATCAAAAGAGAAAATAAAGACTAGGCTTTAAAGTTGGAAGTGTGTGAAATTGAGCAAGATATACTTCAAGATGAAGTTAATGAACTTCAACTTCAATTGAATGGATTGCGAAAATCCATCAGTCATAGTTCTGTTAGATCAAATCAGATTGCTCCTCGTACATCTTCGACTATAACTAGAAATCTTTCTGCATGTACTTATTGTGGAGAAAATGGTCACAACACTAACCAATGTAGGATTAAAATCAGAGGAGAAAAAGGCTATGAAAATCCCAATAATCCCTCTTGTTTTTATTGCGGAAAACTTGGTCATACTTCTAACAATTGCAGGTTCAAGAACAACAAGAGATGGGTCTGGCGACCCAAGTCTTCTAGTAAAGCTAATACTCAGAGCTCTAACCATTCAGGACCCAAGCAGGCTTGGGTACCTAAAAACAAGTAATCTTTTTTTTTTGCAGGAACACCGCTAGAAGAATCGAAAAGGAAAATGGTACCTTGATAGCGCGTGTTCCAGACATATGACTGGTGACAAACAACTATTCAAAATGGTCACCAAAATAGATGGAGGAACAATCACATTTGGAGATAAATCAAAAGTAAATGTAGTTGCAGTTGGAAGAGTTCCCCTCAACTCAACATGTGATGTAGACGAAGTGTACCTGGTTGATGAACTTGGTTACAATCTTCTCAATATCAGTCAATTATGTGACAATGACTACGAGGTTCGTTTCAAAAAACATGGTTGGTTCATTGAAGATGAATTAGGTAAAATTATTCTCTCTGGAAATGGGGACAGGAATGTCTATACTATCAGTAACTTAGATTGTCTTGGTAATCAAATCTGTCTAGCTTCTATGATTGATGATCCTTGGGTATGACTTAGAAAACTTGGTCATGCCAGCATGCATACTATTCATAAACTTTCCAAAAATGATCTTGTCATTAGTCTTCCAAAACTTTCAAAAGATCAAATTTGTGATGCATGTCAAGTAGGAAAACAAACCAGATCCTCTTTTAAAGTTAAAAACATTGTATCTACTATAAAGCCTCTTCAACTCCTGCATATGGACCTTTTTGGTCCCACTAGAACTCCTAGCATAGGTGGTAGAAAATATGCCTTTGTTATAGTAGATGATTTTTCTCGATTCACCTGGGTTATCTTTTTAAGTCATAAAGATGAGGCATTACAGAATTTTGAAGTCTTTTGCAAGAAGGTGCAGAGCTATAAAGGTGCAGAACTATATATCCTCCATAAGAAGTGATCATGGAGGAGAATTTGAAAGCAAAGCATTTGAAAACTTCTACCATAATCAAGGGATCTCTCACAATTTTTCATCTCCAAGATCACAACCGCAACAAAATGGAGTGGTATAACATAAAAATAGAACCTTGCAAGATATGACAAGAACCATAATTGTGGAAAATCCTCTCCCACACCACTTCTGGGCAGAAGCTGTAAGTACAGCATGTCACATCATCAACATATGCCTTATTCGACCTATTCTCAAGAAGACTCCATATGAACTATGGAGAGGAAAAAGACCCAACAACAGTTATTATCATCCTTTTGGCTGCAAATGCTTCATACATAACAACGGAAAAGACAAACTTGGTAAGTTTAATCCCAAAAGCGATGAAGATATTTTCTTGGATACTCTCCCTCTAGTAGAGCATATAGGGGTTTTAATAAGCGTACTTTATCTATAGAAGAATCTATACATGTTGTTTTTGTGGACACTAACCCTCGCTTAAGGATGTAGACGTGTAATTTTTGACCCTCCCAGAGATTTTATACATTTTAGCGTTTAATATTTAGTTTAGGCCTAATATCGTCATTTTAGCTAGTTTTAACTCTTTTACTTTAAGTACAAAAAAAATGAGTTTATTTTAATATTTAATTAACTAAGTTTTAATTAATATTTTAGAATTATAAATTTTGTATCATTTTTTAAAAGGAAGAGTAAACTTTTTGGTTGTAAAGTCCATTTTTTTGTCTTTGGCCCAATTTCAAAAGCCCATTTCTCTTAGCCCAATACCCACTAACCTAACCCTAAAACCTATACTCCTTCTTCTTAAATACTACACATTAGACCCTTTAAAAGAGGGGACACCCATAATATACCGAACATATTCACTCACGAGCAGCAACGCCAACAGACCCCTCCCCTTCACCCGTCTCCAAGACACAACCAAATCCGCCTCTCCACCGTGACCCCTCACTGCCGCCCTCTTCACACCACCATCAACACCAGCCGCCCACTCCATTTTGTCTTCAACCGTAACCAGAAGACAACTGACAGTAGCTCCATACGCACACACAAATCAGCCGTCACCCTCACACCCTCCACAGCCTTCACAAGCTTTGCCACCAGAAATCCACCATGCCAACTCCCTCCTCTCAAATCCAGCCGCCACACGCCCCCTAACTAGACACCAAACCAACAGCCGCGAACTCCAATACCTCCACCAACAGTCGCCAACTCCATACACACACATCCGCATACTCATCTCTCATATCTTTCATCTTATAGCCGCAGCACACACCACCCCGGCGGAACCCTAAGAAAACAGCCTAGACCACCCTTCTCCATTCTTTCGGCAGCCGCCGGAAACCAACCTCACACACACGCAGAGACAACCACACGGTCACACGGTCACATAAGGAAAGGCAGAGAACAAGTTTATGTGGAGTTTTGAAGTTGAGCGAGGTTCCATGTCGACGACGAGTTCGCTGGCTTCAGTTTTGGTCGTTGTACTCATCCAATTTTAATTCATTGCCGGATCCTCTTGATTGTACAACTGAAGCCGAATTTATTGAAAAGGTTTTCATCTCAGGTTCATCTTTTTTCACTATCTTGTTTTGGTGTTCATTTGAATGTGATAAGAGCCATGGTTAATAAGCTTTGGGGGATGTTTAAGAGTTAGGTTAAATAAAAAATATTCAGGAAGTAATTTAAGAGGGTGTGTGGTGCAGTTTACAAATTTTGGCTTATGTCTGTTTGGTTTTAAATTAAAAGATTGGAGAAATTGACTTTATCCTTGAAGATTAGGCTTAATATTAAACCTTAAGTTATTTTTCTTTTGAAGAAATCTTGTTTGTGTTCTACTATCATGAAATGTGTAATTAGTTACTAATTTTGGACGCTATAGACTAGCTTGCTATTAACCGGATTTGATGAACTATGTGTATACATGCATTTTATGTTTATTGTTAAGTCCAATAATTTTGATATATCATTGATCTGTCTAATTCCATTTAGGTAAGTTTATACTTTATCCATAGATGAACTCCATAAGTTCTGGGGCCTTACAACAATCCCAAAAAACTTTCGAACATCATAGTCTGCTTTAAGCGCGATTAATAAATCATCACGACTATGAGTACGGTTCCCGTGACATGGTCGTGATACGTAATCTACACTCGGGTTTGCAACTCATGCTATCCGACCACAACTTCAAACTATATTAAAATCACACGTTATAAATCGCGGGTGCATTTCATGTGGCGCGGTTGCGATGTTTCCAAAACAACAAGTGCACGCCATCATGACTTGTCCCAAGATAAATCCATAAAATATCAAAAATGATATATATATATACATCAAAAAGCTAAAAATACCTCTTTTAGATAAAAATTCCAAAACATAGAGAATAATCGAACATCGCCTCAAATTGGCATTCTAAAACTGTCACGACCATAGTCTTGACTACGTAATCTACATTCGGGTGTGACAACTCATGTCCCCGACTTCAACTCAAAATAATAATAAAATCACATGTTCTAATTGCGGGTGCATTTCATGTGGCACAATTACAATGTGTCCAAAAACAAACAAGTGCACGCCATCGTGACTTGTTCCAAGATAAATCCATAAACACTAAAAGCGGTTGAAATTAAAAAGGGCTAAATGCACAATAGGCTAAAACACATAAACAATCAGATAATTTAGGCCAAATATTAATAGTTAAGCGACCGTGCTAGAACCACGGAACTTGGGAATGCCTAACACCTTCTCCCGGATTAACAGAATTCCTTACTCGAATTTCTGGTCGCATACAAAAATCAAACAGAGTCAAAATCCCTCGGTTTGGGATTTTTAAAATAAACGGTGTCCCGGAGCATCGTCAAAAACCAGGGTGGCGACTCTGAAAATAAATAATCCCAAAATCGAATAATGTCACTTAAATTGGAAAAACTCCCTAATCCACCCTTACCGGAGGAAAAAGGAGATATGACAGCTCTGACGACTCTGCTGGGGATCCGAACCCAGAATCTCTGGTTCAGGGTTCAAGAATTCGAGCTTAGAATAAACTGTTATATTTGGCTTTATTATCTGATTTTTACATGTTTGAACCTAATGTGCTAAATGCCGCATTTTGCCGCTTTGATATTATGTGAAATGTATATAAATTGTGACGAAACCCTCTTCTCTCTGAGTCTTCTAAATCATCTGGGAAGTGTGCACTTCGTGTGACTTCTTTTATGTTAGAGTCATCCAAAATTTAGATCGAGGTACGGACAAGTTGCAAAGCTGGTGAAGCTTCTGTATTCCCGGTACGCTGCCCCGACCTCGGCTCGAGCTGTCCGCTCGGGTAAACCTTGCCTAGAACAAAACCCCAGGATATAAACCTAGTATAACATAGCCTCATGTCGGATCCCTAGTAGGAACGATTATTTGCATCACGTGCATTTGACTTAGGGGACTCAACACAGGGGTTGGGTCCGTCTAGGACAGGTGAACCCGAAATAAAAGACCATCCTGATGCATCTTACCTGCTATGTGTACAATATTTTGTTTCGGCTTGTTTGTTGACCGAATAAAGAAAAAATAACAGAAAAACCAAGAGTGGGATAGGATAGAAAATTTATCCAATTTTGAAAACCCCGATACTTGAACATGTCACGAAACTCTGCCAAATTTTTTGAAAGATGGAGAAAGAGAAAATGTATTTCAAAAAAATGAAAATAAGTTAATATCATGTTTCCCGGTTCCGTCAAAATTGGCAGAACTACGCGAGTCTGATTCTCACCGGATGTGTGATACGTAGGCAAACCTCATCGGTTCCGGCCCCTATTTTTACAGAAATCCAAAAATATTTTCCTTTATCTCCTTCGTTAAAAGTCTTTTTTTTTATAGAAAATCTCAAATAAAGTAATAAGAAGTTTTTTTTAAAACCCAAAAAAAATATTTTTCTTCGTAGAAATCTTTCAATAAAAAGGAAAGAAGACAAATCAAATCAAAATTCCAAAAAAAATATTTTCTACCTTTTATTTTTTCACAATTTAAAAAAAAAATCGAAAAAAAAAAAATTCTCCTTTACTTCCTTCTATAGAAACGTCTTTTTTTTAAGACCCCAACTTTCAAAAACAAAGAAAGTTTTTTTTTATTTCTTCTTTAGAAGTTTTTCCTTAGAAAATCCCCAAATAACAAAATTTAAAACCAAAAAATATATTCTTTCATTTTAGAAGTCTTTTTTCGAAAATCAAATCAAATCAAAATCCAAAAAATCATATTTTCTATTTTATTTTAGATCTTTTGTCCCCAAAAATTCAGTAAAAATATCCGAAAAAATCCAAAAAATATTTTCTTTCTTCTTTAGAAATCTTTCTTTCAAAAAGTTTTGAAAAAAACAAAATAAAAAAATTTCAAAAATCCTTTCTTCTTTAGAAGTTTTTCTCTCGAAGTTCCAAAAAAAAAAAAAAGCGAAATCCAAAAGAAAAAAAAACAAAAAAATATTTTCTTTCTTCTTTAAAAGTACTTTCGGAAATTAAAAAAAACAAAAGAGTTAGGTAGGTTATTTACTTTATTCTCAATCTTCCCGAACTACGCAAGATCTGAGTCATGTGGCGTCATGATATGTAGGCAATCCTCATCGGATTCGATCATAGGCAAAAAAATTAAAAAAAAAAAGTGGAAAAAAGAGGAGAGAGAATAAAAAAAAAGAGTAACAAAAATAATTGAGAAAAACAAAGAGCGAAAAAAAAGAGAAAAGAAAAAAAAAGAGTGATTATTCTAACATGCTTGTTTTTTTGAAATAAAAGTCAATTAAAGGTGGTCGGTTAGTTGGTTTGCAATGGAACAAACACCACTGTCGTTGATCCAAAGTCACAAAAACGCAAATAGGCGAGTTGGTAGTGAAAATTAAAAATGGAGGCAAATGTGGGGTTGACTCTACCAGATTTGAGCAATAGAACATGGCCTGCTCGGGATGATTTGGTGATGGGGAGACACGAGAAGTCGTCCAAGTTCTTTGACAAATTAGTTACCGTGAATATTTTCATGTTGTCAATCCTGAAATCCGACAGTCAATATGGGGAACAGTTTGATCAAAAGTCAAAATTTGAGTGTTGAATCCATAACAATAAAAATGATTGAATGCCATAGTAGTGATAATGTGCAACTTTGTGCCTAAGATGTCGCTTAGCAACTGAAAAGTCACTATTCTTTTAGCCATGGTAGCTTATTTTGTCATCTTTTTTTCTACTTTTTGTGTCATCAGACCTTTCTATCCTTTATTCAAAAAAAGAAAATCAAAAAAAAAAAAAAAACAGTCACTCGTTTTGTGTCCATTTTGTGCATAGTTCTTTTCACGCTAGTTCTAGTGACATGACATGCATGCGGAAATTTTGGCCAGGTCTTAGAAAATTGATTTAAGCTTGAATGAGATAAGTGAGAAAGAGACACTTTTGTAAATGAATAAAGACATGAAACATTTGGAAAATAAGCATGAGCCAAGTTTATATGGAACCAAAGTAGTCATGCTCATGGAAATTAAGGATCTCCACCTTTTGAATTAATGAGAAGATCAGGCTTAAGGATGATCAGACGGGTTGAAGTTTGTTTAGCACTAAAAGATAAAAAAGTATTTTCAAAAGAATGTGTATTCCAGACAACTTGAAATGGGTCAGTTTAGTGGTAAAATACATCTCCTACATCAAGACAAAACCCAAGAAAAAGTCACCCAAATTGACAAGGGTCATTCACTGCGAGGAAAGTATTGCTCAAACAACTTTACACTAAAAAAAGACTCAGAAACCAACATGTCCATCAATGTCGTTGTTTGTGAAGATAATATGTTTTGGCGTTCTCGAGGCTGGGAGACCCTTTTTCTGCTATCTAAATACTTTATACCCTTCTCTACCCCTTTTTGAGCTGGTGTCATTTTTCTTTGACCACCCTCTCTTGGAATCAAGTTAAAAGTTAAAAGTCCAAAAAAAATGGAAATGAAAAAAAAACGAAAAGAAAAGCCCATGCCATAAGAGTGCAAGCTGGGGCAACTCTTAGAAAGTTAAGTGAAAATAAAAAGAAGAGAAAGAACAGTCAAAGGTCCATGCCCCCAAAACATAAAAGCTGGGGCAACCTGTTTTGAAAGCAAAAAAAAAAATGAGAAAAAGAAAAAAAGAAGAAGAGAAAATGACAGAAAAAAAGATGAAAAACATTAGTTAGGCAAGATGTTTGAACTACGTTAGACCTGATTCCTTAAAAGAGGATACGTAGGCAGCCTTACGGTTCGGTCCAACCAAATAAAAGTCAAAAGAAAAAAAAATCATCCAGAAAATCCCCAGTAGCTAAAACTGGGGCAGGAATTTTATTTCACTTTTAAAAGAGTCGATTCCAAGAGTTGTAAGTCTATAACCCCTCATTTTGAGTCTACTTTAAGCCTTCATGCCGACCCTCCTTTCCAACCCTATCCAAAAATCTTCCAAATAAAGACCTCCCGATATGCCTTCAAGAATGCCAAGAGAAGCATGCAATGAGCAACAATTGTCACGCGACATAGAACACTGTCAGTTGTTCACGCAAGAAAGCATGGAATGAGCTACAGTTGCCACACGACATAGAACATTGTCAAGTTGCTCACAAAAGAAAAAGAAAAAGAAAAGGAAAAAAAGAGAGAAAGTCTTACTAGTGAAAACTCTCACGGGCACTGTAAGGCGATGGTAAGTAGAGATAAATAAATGAGAGAGACTTATTGGTGAAAACCCTTCGTGGCACCACTAGTCGAAAGTGAGTCGTGAAGCTGATGCAAGGGATTGGTACGAACAAGCCCGACTTCAAAGTCATAAGAATGATAAAAGGAAAGATTTGGTCAGTTTGATAGATCGGCCATTAAGTCCAAAATGCATGTCATGATCATTAAGGCTAGTTACCGCAAAATAAAAAACAAAATAAAAAAGGATAAAAAGAAAAGAAAAACAAAACTCTTTCTTCTGTCCTTCCGGCAGGGGCATTTCTTGTTAATTCTGGTTTCTTTGTGTCATTGTCTCCTTCACTCTGAGTCAGTCTTTATCAAAACGAGCAAGAAAAGATTTCAAAATCTGCTACCAGCTTTTCAGTTGCACAAGGTGCATTTGGCCTGCACATTCATTGTTACGGTCAACATGCATTGAAGATTCATGCAGAGGCTTCCCCCCAAAAGACCCTTGTGAGCATACTTGGCGTAAGAAAAGATAACTGGCGATCCTCTATGACAGACAAATTTCTCCAAAAGGCGAGAATCCACTCAAGATATCAGAAAAGGTCGCCTAAGCAAAGATCTCCTGTTGGGATAACGCTGAATGTGAAACAATCAGGGTTGATGCAGAGCAAAAGCCTCTTGAAACTGACTCAAGCTGAATGAGAAAAAGCCAAGTTTCCCAAGACTCAAGGCCACAAACCGACCACCACTTTCAAAACTGACAAAATTTTCTTTGTTTGAAACAGGAACAAAGCTGTGCAAGGAGGTTGGTTAAAAAACAACAACAAAAAAAAAAGAGAAGAAAAGAAAAAAAAAGATTAAAAAGAGAAGAGCCAACAGAGGGAAGTTTCTCAAATCTTTGCCTTTATCTTCTTGCTAGTGTGCATAAAATCTTGCCATTGCTCTTCACATTTTTCCTCCTAGGATAAAAAGTCCTAGTCTGATGGATTTTTAACAAAAAAAAAAGGGGACCTAGTTTGATGAACTTTCTCCTAGGATCAAAATCTTAGTCTGATGAATTTTTCTCCTAAGTTAGAAAACCTAGTCTGATGAATTTTCTCCTAGGACATAAATCTTAGTCTGATGAATATTTCTCCTAAGATAACAAAAAAGGGACCTAGTCTGATGAATTTTCTCCTAGGATCGAAATCTTAGTTCGATGAATCTTTCTCCTAAGATAGAAGACCTAGTCTGATTAACTTTATCCTAGGACAGAAATCTTAGTCTGATGAATCTTTCTCCTAAGATAAAAGACCTAGTCTGATGAACTTTCTCATAGGATAAAAATCTTAGTCTGATTAATCTTTCTCCTAAGATACCAAAAAAAAACCCTAGTCTGATGAACTTTCTCATAGGATAGACGTCTTAGTCTGATGAATCTTTCTCCTAAGATAAGAAAACCTAGTCTGATGAATTTTCTCCTAGGATAATTTAAAAAGAAGAAGTCTTGTTTTAAAAAAAAAATAGTTTATTTATGTCATCAGAAAATATGCATTGGTGCATATTGTTTAAAGGAATGATTTTCTCAAATATAAAAAAAAATTGGAAAAAAAAAATCCTTCTTGGTTCGTTTAGACATAGGGTCTCCACTCCCTAGTTGATTTTATTTTCCAACATAGGGTATAAACTCCCTAGTTGATGCCAACATAGGGTATACACTCCCTAGTTGATGATTTTTCCGACATAGGGTATACACTCCCTAGTTAATGCCAACATAAGGTATACACTCCTTAGTTGATGATTTTCCAACATAGGGACTCCACTCCCTAGTTGATTCCAGCATAAGCTGATGCCGACATAACTCGATGCCAACATAGGGTCTCCATTCCTTAGTTGATGCCGGCATAACCCGATGAATCTCATTTCCAGACACCGGCATAACCCGATGATCTTTTCTTGACGATAGCATAACATGTCAATTCTCTTCCAACATAGGGTCTCCAACCCCTAGTTGATTTTACCTTTGGGAATAGGGTATCCACTCCCTAGCCTACAATAACTCCAGGTGCACTGTTCCCGGCTTTTCATTGCTTTCAATAATAAAGTAGCATAGATTTCATTACAATAACTCACGAAATTTTCTTAGTGAAAACTGGGGTAGAAAATTTCGTTCGTTTGTTTTGATTTTGCGCAGGTTACAATGGATTCAAAACGACCATAAGAAGAAGTTTTGATCCAAAATAAAAGAAAAGAAGAAAAAGAGTTGAACCCCAAAGTGCAGAAGCGGGGAAGACGTGGACTATTCAGGACGAGATTGAAGTCATCCAATCTGTATATCCTGCCTTGATCCGAAAAGCTGAAGAATATTTAACCAGCACCTACAACGGACAAGCATCAAGATTCAGATCAGAGTCTGTATAAAGAAGCAGCCAAAACTCAAGATCAAGCTTCAGAGGACTCATAGATAGGAATGTTGTAACTTGTAGTTCATAGGCTTAGTTAGTCTTTTTCATTTGGATTTTGATGTAATAGCAGGACCATGAACTGGAGCCTCGGACGGAACCTCGCTCGACTCTCGAACTCATCACTCCATCACTCCAAAACTTCTTGAACTACACGCGACTTGATTCCCTTATAACCCGGGATATGTAGGCTGTCCAAAACCAGGACTCGGTCACATCCTCCTTCTTTTTAGTTTTCTACTCTTTTAAATAAAGGTCGGGTCAAAACATGTCTTGTTGTTCTTTGTGTGAAAACTCTTCGTGTTTCCAGTCAAAGAGGGGCAGCTATAGACGTGTAATTTTTTACCCTCCCAGAGATTTTATACATTTTAGCATTTGATATTTAGTTTAGGCCTAATATCGTCATTTTAGCTAGTTTTAACTCTTTTAATTTAAGTACAAAAATAAAAATAAAAATACATAAAAAATGAGTTTATTTTCATATTTAATTAACTAAGTTTTAATTAATATTTTAGAATTATAAACTTTGTATCATTTTTTAAAAGGAAGAGTAAACCTTTTGGGTTGTAAAGTCCATTTTTTGGTCTTTGGCCCAATTTCAAAAGCCCATTCCCCTTAGCCCAATACCCACTAACCTAACCCTAAAACCTATGCTCCTTCTTCTTAAATACTACACATTAGACCCTTTAAAAGAGGGGACACCCATAATATACCGGACATCTTCACTCACGAGCAGCAACGCCAACAGACCCTCCCCTTCACCCGTCTCCAAGACACAACCAAATCCGGACGCCTCTCCACCATGACCCCTCACTGCCGCCCTCTTCAAACCACCATCAACACCAGCCGCCCACTCCATTTTGTCTTCAACCGTAACCAAAAGACAACTGAAAACATCTTCATATGCACACACAAATCAGCGGTCACCCTCACACCCTCCACAACCTTCACCAGCTTTGCCACCGGAAAGCCACCATGCCAACTCCCTCCTCTCAAATCCAGCAGCCACACGCCCCCTAACTAGCCACCAAACCAACAGCCGCGAACTCCAATACCTCCACCAACAGTCGCCAACTCCATACACACATACATCCGCATACTCAACTTTCATCTCTTTCATCTTATAGCCACAACACACACCACCCTGGCGGAACCCTAAGAAAACGGCCTAGACCACCCTTCTCCATTCTTTCGGCAGCCGCCGGAAACAAACCTCACACACATGCAGAGACAACCACACAGTCACACGGTCACACAGTCACATAAGGAAAGGCAGAGAACAAGTTTCTGTGGAGTTTTGAAGTTGAGCGAGGTTCCATGTCGACGACGAGTTCGCTGGCTTCAGTTTTGGTCGTTGTACTCATCCAATTTTAATTCATTGCCGGATCCTCTTGATTGTACATCTGAAGCCGAATTTATTGAAAATGTTTTCATCTCAGGTTCATTTTTTTTTACAATCTTGTTTTGGTGTTCATTTGAACGTGATAAGAGCCATGGTTAATTAGCTTTGGGGGATGTTTAAGAGTTAGGTTAAATAAAAAATATTCAGGATGCAATTTAAGAGGGTGTGTGGTGCAGTTTACAAATTTTGGCTTATGTCTGTTTGGTTTTAAATTAAAAGATTGGAGAAATTGACTTTATCCTTGAAGATTAGGCTTAATATTAAACCTTCAGTTATTTTTCTTTTGAAGAAATCTTGTTTGTGTTCTACTATCATGTAATGTGTAATTAGTTACTAATTTTGGACGCTATAGACTAGCTTGCTATTAACCGGATTTGATGAACTATGTGTATACATGCATTTTATGTTTATTGTTAAGTCCAATAATTTTGATATATCATTGATCTGTCTAATTCCATTTAGGTAAGTTTATACTTTATCCATAGATGAACTCCATAAGTTCTGGGGCCTTACAACAATCCCAAACAACTCTCGAACATCGTAGTCTGCTTTAAGCGCGATTAATAAATTATCACGACTATGAGTACGGTTCCCGTGGCATGGTCGTGATACGTAATCTACACTCGGGTTTGCAACTCATGCTATCCGACCACAACTTCAAACTATATTAAAATCACACGTTGTAAATCGCGGGTGCATTTCATGTGGCGCGGTTGCGATGTGTCCAAAACAACAAGTGCACGCCATCATGACTTGTCCCAAGATAAAATATCAAAAATGATTTATATATATACATCGAAAAGCTAAAAATACCTCTTTTAGATTAAAAAAATCCAAAACTTAGAGAATAATTGAACATCGCCTCACATTGGCATTCTAAAACCGTCACGACCATAGTCTTGACTACGTAATCTACATTCGGGTGTGACAACTCATGTCCCGACTTCAACTTGAAACTATATTAAAATCACGTGTTGTAATTGCGGGTGCATTTCAGTTTATTTTATTTTTTATATTTTCAGTTTTACTTTTTTTATCTTTCGGTTTATAGGTTCAAAATTTTACAAGCTCCAAAGTTATGAGTTCAGAGGTTTATGTGTTTCGAAGTTTACGGGTTTAGAAATTATAAAGTGTACGGGTTCGAAATTTCGCGGTTTCGAATGTTTTGCGGTTCAGAAGTTTATGAAATTTGTGGGTTCGGAAGGTTGTTGGTTCGAAAGTTTATGACTTCATGTTTATTGTATCAAAATTATTTATGAATACTCTTGAGAAAATATTTTCCTTGATTTGCATACCAAACACCGAAAAATAAATAAGATTACTACTTGTTTTCCAAGAAAACTTTGTCTTGAAAAACACTTTCCACGGAAAATATTTTCCTTTATACCAAACACACCCTAAGATTGGACATTTATTCATGATCCATATCTCAAAATTATATTTTGCCATCCATGTTCTTAAGTTTATTTAATTTCTATTTTCATTTTAGGTAGCTATGCCAAACAAATAGTGGGTGATGGCTTTAAGAGAATGCTATTAATATGGACAATTGAAAGTCTTGATTCAAAAGCCTTTCTCTGTTTCCAAAATACAATCAAAATTCAACGAGGAAAAACATGATTAAGAACCACAATTCCATAAAGTGTTTCATTTCCCTGGAGGCTGCAGCTAGCGGCCTAGCAGAAGCGGGGTCAGGATTTTAAATTTATATGTTCGGAATTTTTAAACAAATAATCGTTTATATTCATTGTTTATTTTTTATAGTTATATATATAGTTTATACATTAATTATAGACATATAATACATAAATTATGCATATATTATACCTACACCGGCTATTTTTAGTTTAAACGGTCGGTATGTGGCTATTTGGGTTAATTCTTCATTCTTTTTAGTAACTGTATTTTAAATTAATAATTTATATATATTTAATAAAAAAATTAAACTAAAAACATAATTTAAATCAAAATTACTGAATTCGTCCGAACTCATAGCTCCCACTATGGCTCCACCTTTGCCAGCTACAATACTCATAAAATAATTGCAACACTGTGAGATAACATATGCAAAGAATATAACAACCCAACCTTTGTTTTGAGCATTGGCGTACCAATAAGATGTTATAAGGCAAAATTTCAAGCTGCTCCTAATTGCCTAATGATGGGATTATGGGAATGAGTTGACTTTAACACAGTAATTGAGCGTAGTTGACTATTGATCAATTTCTATCCTCTGTCCCCCTCAAAATTTTAATAGCCCATTTTTTTTCACTGATATGAAATGGTCCTTCGGCCCAAAATTATTATATTTAATAATCTGAAATATTTATTTTGTATATTTTTTGTATAATGACAATCTATTTTGTATGATTTTTTATATAGTGATAGTCTATTTTATATATTTTTTGTATAGTGGCAATCTATTTTATATATTTTTTGTATGATGACAGTCTACTTAATTTTGCAAATTTCTTTTCGCTGAAAGAACGAAAATAAGAGTTATTACCATTATTCCATAAGTAATATAGGCATTGGAAAAAGAATTAATTTTTTTTATTTGACCGAGTGTATCAATTAAGCTATTATCTTCTAATTATATTATTTTTCTTAATATTTTTGTTCCGAAAATGAATCTAAACCATCAATATCGAATTGATTATTATGCTTTAAGGAACATCCAAGATTAAGATAATATTTTTTCAAATTTTCATCATCTAGTGATCTTAATTTTTTTCGCTAAATGAAAAACCACATATATTTTTATATGCTTCGAATTGTTCAAATCTATTTTGAAGTGAAAAATAACCTTGTCTACTATGTATTATAATGTAATCAATTTCAAATGACTCTTCGAAAGATTTTGAGATTTTATTATCAGCATTCTCATCAAATTGTTACTTCTTATTTATCATACGCTTCTTACGAAATTCGGGTTCAATATTCATTTTCAGTATAATTTTCTTGGTAGAAATCATAGTAGTTGCAAATCCTTCTTTTCTATATTTGTTAAAGAAAGAAATCTAACTTTTCACTTCACAGAACATTTAAACTTATACATAACTTGTTAGGCGTAACGAAAAATGGGGCCCCTATAAATACGGGACCTAAAATAGTTACTTTGCTTGCTTTATGAAAGGATCACCCCTGTTATATCCCATTATATTTTTATATCATGGTGTATAGTGTGTTTGTATAATATATAAAAACTCTCTCTATATATATATATATTGTATTTTTTTCTTCTTCTTATTCTTACTTTTCTATGTGTTTTTTTTTTGTGGCATGTGCTTATGTAGTTTTATCCTCTCTTTTTCTATAGATGTTTTCAATAAAAATTTCCTAAAAAATATATATCAAATAAAATTTTAGTTTCAAATTCAAGCGTTTTGATTTTGTGGGAATTTTTTAATTTTTTTTAGCTTTAAATCATCGATGATATTTGTGGTTCCCATCCAGATAGAAACTAAGCGTCCACCAAATAGTATAGAGAACTTGGTTCTCTATCAGTTCCCACCGTAAGAACCACACTGTAAAACCAAACAATATAGGAAACCAGGTTCTTTATTTGTTCACACAGTAAATCAGCAGTAAATAAAGAACACAAGATTTTTACGTGGAAAAATTCCTACTCAAGGGGATAAAAATCATGACCTACACTGGTAGGATTTCAACTTCACTAACTTGCAATACACCTATTATAAGCCACTTTATAATGACTCTATTACAAAGAATTCAACCTCACTAACTTATAATACACCTATTACAAGCCACTTTGCAACACACTTATTACAAAGACGTCAACCTATGACTAACTCTAGTCACAACACAAACTCAAATATTTATGATTTACAAAAGATCTTCTACATAAATGCTTCTAAGTAAGATGGGTAGAAGTTACAAATGAAGAACAAATAACAAAGACTCAACAAACCTAAGGACTTAAGATATCTTCGGTCTTTGCACCTGGTCCTTGGTTATGTTGTTCTTCGTTCTTGATGCCCTTGAGAATCACTTGCAAGATTGACACAGTACTCTTGAGAGAATTCTTGATGAGTTCTTTAATGTGCAAGTGCTTAAGTGATTGTTTTACCTTCCTTGATGTTAATAATACATGTGTGACATCAGTTGGATGATGTAAGAAAGGTAGGTAAAAAGCTTTCCACAGAAAGTTGACTGCTGCACTGTTCATATATTGTAGTGTGTGCAGGAAGCAACTTTTCAACTGGAGAGTTGACTTCGTACAGTCACCTCGGGAACTGGTAGGCACATGTTTCCTCAGCTGTTCCTTTGACTGTAAAGAGTTGAGACATATCCCAAACTGGATCCCAACCTGAAACCTTGTGATCTTAAGGTCTTGAGAATGTTTAAAGCTGTAGAGTTGACTATACGACGACCAGGGGAACTGATCCATATCTGTTCCTTCTGTTGTTCCCATATCTGATTTTATTGAGAATTGAACCAGACATCTGGCTGGTTAATTTGAACACAAGAGAACTAATTGTATCAAATTCCTTATCTGGTTCTCTCATGAATTTTGTCAAATCATCAAAATAAAAGACGCATAACATAACAGTTTCCCCCTTTTTGATGATGACAAACTTAGAATTGATATCCCCCTTGTGAACCAGATATATTCCCCCTGAGAAATAGATCTCCACATTATTCCCCTTGCGAATCAACCATATTCCCCATGAGAACTAGACCAAAGGAACTGATCACAACTGGTTCTTCAATATTGTTTGGAAAATTATCAAAACACAAAATAACATAACTTATCAATTTCCCCCTTTTTGATGATGACAAACCAAAAATTAATGTTCCCCTTGAGAACCATATTCCTCACATGTTTCCCTGCGGATCATGCATATAATCAACATGTTATCAGCAACGTTCAACGTTTTTCCCCCTGCGAAGCAGAGCTATCTTTCATGCACAACACAACATATCAATTCGATTATGTTCCTCCCCCATGCTGACACCTATATAACTTCCCCCTTTTGGCATCATTGAAAAGAATAATAGAAGAAGCACAACCAAAAAGAAGTTCAGTAACATTAACTCATGCCACTTGGGCAACACAATATAAACAATAACAAGAACAACAAATGAATGTCATTACACAAAATAGAGTGATTGCCCATAGTAGAGTAATTATAATAAAAGCACAGTAGTTTCAACAATACATAATATGATAATTTAAACAACTAAAGTACCAATGTCATCAAACATAGGGATCAAAAGAAGATAGGAACTCAAATGAATTTGGAAGGAGTGAAAGACATGGATCACTGGGCAGGAGGAAAAAGTAAGGGGCTAAGGCCTTGATGAACTTGTCCATTCGTTTATTCACAATCCTTTGATAAATGATCATCTGTTCTCTTAGGTCCTCCACCTATTTCCTCAATCTTTTATTCTCACCCTTCAACTTAGCATTCTATTCTGTCAAGGGTCCACGGGGATCTGGTTCTCTACCTATCTGAGCAGACTGAACCATCAACCGGACCACCAAGAATCTCCCCAACTTCTCCTCATCAAGAACAAACTCAGTTCCATGCATATATAGCATCAGAGTATCACATACAACATAGAAGTTTTTACTTCTTCTTCATAAATATTGGGACTTGGAGGAACAAAGAGGTGATTCTATTTTTATTTATTTAGAAATCAACAATGTCAAGTAGTTCCTCCATTTTTCAGAAATATTAGAGTCAACACTTTGCCTAACAACACGTTCTGAGACTTCAGAGTCTTCTACCTCTCCAAACCCGATAAGTCAACCTTTTTCTTATGTAAGGAACCAGGTTCCTCACTCACACTATCCTTTCTTTCCCTAAGCCGCCATGTGTCTGTTACAACCCATATTCACATATGTTGCATCATGCCATAAGTTAATCGACATAAACATGAGAAGAGATTATCTTTGAGATGATAAGAAGTTAATCCTATTGATCTTAAATGATACAAGAGTGTATAAGAGTGATTAACACGTATTAGAAGTTAAACGAATCAAGGATGTTGTAACTCGTATTTTTGGGTAAACCTAGGGGTTCTTGACACTCTCAAGAGGTCGTGTTTTAATGTATTTGAATCATATAATATCCATATCATAGTCTTGAAGTCAAACAAGTTATGAAACAAAAGTCGACAAGAGTTGTCGCAACTTAGGTTCATAGTTTTACTTAAACTTTAGGTCAAACGATATTAAGCTTTTCTCCCAATCTTCTAGGAATTACAGGGTTATATACCCACCAAATTAAATATATATGAGTCTAGTTTCTAATTCATTAAACCGTTTATCAATACGACATCGGAGTAGAGAGATATAGACTTTTTTGCGAGACTACACAAGCTGCTAGGTGACAAGTAGGTGGGTCACCTACTTGGTTAAATGATAGCCCAAAAAGAGGCAATTTCGGGGAAGCCAAAGATCCCATTAAAAGGCTTATCTACTTCTATATATCACTCATTATATTTCACAAATAAACAGACCTAAACCCCTGCAAACTTCCTCCAAAAAATTATTCACAAATCCTAATTGATTTTCCCTCTCTTTCAAGTTCAAATTGGGGGTAAACCCTAGAGTTTGAAGAACCAAGTTAAGGGATGAGTTATCCAACAAGTAAGGTGAGTTTACTGCTCTATTTAATCCATTTTTTATGCTGTAAATTCATGGTAATTCGTTTTATACTTGTAAGAACTCACGGGACGGTGATCGGAAGTCGTGAGTTCGAGTTATTCACTTGTAGCGGACTGTTTGGTGTTGATGTTGGGCTGCGTGTTTTACTAATGTATTGTGGAGTTTTGTAGGAGGAAGATTGTGGAGAAACACCATATAGATGTAGGGTTTTGGTCTGGTAATTCCTCGTAATATTTCCGGGTCGTTTGACACGACTACGGTGGTCGTCTTATATATGAAGTTATTAGGTTGTGTATGGATTGTTTTGGGAGGCTCAATTTGATTATTATTGGTGTTGTTTGGGATGTTTGGTGATTGTTTTGACTTGTGTTAAGTCATATATATAGGGGAGTTTCTGTCCGTTTCATCGTAAAATAGGTTGTGGTCGATACACAATAGTTATGACGCTGAAATGATAACAATAGTGTCGTTTCTCTTATTGTAGACTAAGGAGTTGTGACAATTGCATAGCTTGAGATTGGGGCAGTATATACAAGGTATGTGAGGCTATCCCTTTCCTTATTTTGTACGAATCCGATTGTACATATTTCAATGAACGAGCTTCCAAAGATACTCTACTCTTAGAAGCTAGCAGTACTTACATTGTTTCCCTTCTTATGGAACAATTGATGTTGAGGTTGCTTCTCTTATTCTTATGTTATCAATGTTGTTGGTACTCTGGATTCTTATAATATTCTCGATGAAGAGTTATCCCTAATGATGTGTATGGAGAATATCGACCTTACGTCACTCTGTAATGTTCAGAAAATGATTCCAATGAGTCCTGCATGCATTATATATATGTATCTATTTTACTCTACCGAGCCACGCTATAGTTGGCGGGGTATGGCACCTATTGTGCAACCACTGATCATTTGGGTTTACTGAGTCCTCTTTGAGGCCGGGTATGATATGATAACGATGATGTCCACAGAGGCGAATGTTCTATGATGATGATGATGCCCACATAGGCGGATATTTTAAAAGATTATGTATATATATGTATCATGCATTTCATGTTATTGTCTCTTAGAAGCACTCAGATGTTACAGGTTGTATCTTCTCTACCTCTCTTTACATTATTGTTCATATTTATATTGACCAGCCTTACATACTCAGTACATTATTCGTACTGACGTCCTTTTTATTTATGGACGCTGCATGTCGCGTTGCAGGTCCTGATAGACAGGTAGACGCAGTTCCTCCACCACAATAGGCTTTCCAGTTAAGCGGTTATAGGCGAGATCCCTTCTCCGGACTTGCCGTGGTCTTGGTATGCATTTTTTATATAGATATTATGGGTATGTCGGGGCCCTATTCCAACTATGTTGCATTACTTATGCCCCTTTAGAGGCTCATAGACAGGTGTGGGCTTATGTATAGTATGGTATGCCTTGTCATATGATTTTTGTTGTATAGTCTTTCATGGAAGCGTGGTAGCTCCTAAC
>ML256508.1:0-34966 GCA_005239495.1 Nicotiana undulata | reverse complement strand
ATACACTCATACTCTTGGATTTATTATCCTGTTAGCACCGTTTTTCATAACGTGGTGGTGTGGTGGTCAACTAAAGACGGACAAGTATTACACTTCACACATCACATAATTCGGACAACTAGTTTCACATATTACAACAATACACGTACCGTATGCTCAAACACCACAAGTGATTTTACAAGATTAAAGTTAGCCATACATACCTGGAGTCGAGTTTCCCTTTTCAACTTTAACCCACAACCACAGAACCGACTAGTACCGTCAATATAGTTCACAATTAGAAATATTCAACTCAGAATTTGAAGTCATGCATGCAATTCGGACTCTCTCAAGCATTTTCTTCAAGCACTATGTGAACCCATTCGATTACCAACCATATCTTTGTGAAGTTTTCCCCAACCCACTCCTTCTTATTAGATTAGCACCATTATTAAACATGCATGCAAGGTCTTAGCTAATATTTCTAAGAATCAATCCACCCCAACCCTCCCTTTGTTTAAAAATAATCAGAAAATTAATGGAAGAAAAAGAAAAGGGGCTGGGAACCCTTACCTGCTAGAATGGGGAAGAAGGGGATTACTCGAATTGCTTGGCCAGAGAGACCTTGAAATTTACTTTGGTGGAAGGATCACTTCCTTTCTCAAGAACTATCCTTTCCTTCTCTCTATTTGTTCAGAAAATTTGTTAAAATGAAAGAGGGCAGGGGTTAAATGAAACTGGGGTCGGGTATAAAAATTTAGAAAATTAAAAGACCGTGTCGAATATGCGGTCAGGAATGCGATCGCATTCCTGACATGTGGTCCGCATATTGGACCGCAGAATGGCCCCCGGGTGGGCCAAATTTTGAAAACATTCTGCCCGGGTATGCGACCACTATGCGATCCGCATACACATTATGCGATCGTATTATGCATCGCATACACGTTATGCGACCGCATTATGCGTCGTATAACACCCCTTCGATTGGGCAGTGATCTGCCCATTTATGCTACCACTATGCGGTCCGCATACACGTTACGTGATCGCATAGTGCGTCGCATAACCCCCAATTTTTGGAAAAATTAAGTCCTTTCAAATCTGGGGTAGTTTTACAAAAATTAAGGTCCGTTTTAAGAATTTTCACAGAGTTAACCACTCGAGGACTTATTCGGGCATTATTTTAAGCAAGAAATTTTACGGGTCTTTACAATATGTTACGGGCTTGTGTTTTGGATTTCAAAGGTAGTTGGGATGACCATTTGCCGCTTATCAAATTTTCTTACAATAACAGCTTTCATGCTAGTATTCAGATGGCCCCATTTGAATCATTGTACGGAAGATGGTGTAGATCTCCGATTGGATGGTTCGAAGCTGGTGAGAAGGAATTGTTAGGGCCAGATCTTGTGCACCAAGCTATGGATAAAGTTAGAGTCATTCAGGAGGGGATGAAAATTGCTCAGAGTCGTCAGAAATCCTTTGCGGACGTTCGTCGAAGAGAATTGGAGTTCCAGGTAAATGATTGGGTGTTCTTGAAGGTGTCTCCCATGAAGGGAGTGATGCGGTTTGGGAAGAAATGGAAGTTGAGCCCTAGGTACGTTGGGCCATATCAGATCGCTCAAAGGATAGGACGGGTGGCTTATAGTCTGGAATTGCCCCTTGAAATATCATTAGTGCACCCGGTGTTCCATGTGTCTATGTTGAAGAAAGTGGTTAGAGATCCATCCTCCATCGTGCCATTTGGGACTATTGAGGTTAATGAAGAGTTATCATACGAGGAGGCTCCGGTTGCTATTCATGATTGGCAAGTCCGTAAATTGAGAAACAAAGAGATTGCTTCTGTTAAAGTGTTGTGGTGAAGTCAACAGGTCGAGGAAGCCACGTGGGAAGGAGAGAAAGAAATGAGAGAAAAATATCCCCATATGTTTGAACAAGTCTAGTAGCGATCGTGCGAACTATTATCCCCAGGCAATTTGATGTTGTATTCAGATTCGTGCAAAGACACCCCATTTTCACCTAATTGCCTTATTGTTGTAACTTTCCAATGCGTGCTAGAAATTGTATATGATGTTATCAATTGGGTAGTGTGCAACCCTTGAAGTAAATGAAATTTTTGTGAAACTTATGTGATAGGCAAAATGATTAATAGTAGTGTAGATTGGTAATGATTAATTGAAATATATATACGGCGTATTGAGGTGATTGAATCGTATGGGACTCACTAAAATGACCAAATTATGTGCAAGTATGTGCCATTATTGAATCATATGCTAATTTGTGATGTAAAGAGAATGAACTATGTGTGGTTGTCAAAGTGATTGGATAAGTGCAAGTGTTGAGGCAATGAATTGTATGCCAGTTGTAGGGATAACAGAAACTGTGTAATGATGCTTGGAAATGTGTTTCGGGGGCTCTCTGACAGGTAGATAGGTCTAAATACAAAGGAAACTCTGGCAAAATTTTCTGAAAATATTGTAGTTAGTGTAAATCTGGAAGTTTGCATATCATGTTTTCAAAACCAAACGATTTCAAAACCTCATTCGAGGACGAATGATTTTTAAGGGGGGGAGAATGTAAGTACCCGTAAAATTTCTTGTTTAAGATAATGCCCGAATAAGTCCCCGAGTTGTTATAACTGTAGAAATTCTTAAAACGGACCTTATTTGTGTAAAAGTACCCCGGAATTTGAAAGAATAAATTTTCCAGAAATTGGGTGTTATGAGACGCACTATGCGATCGCATAACGTGTATGCAGACCGCATAGTGGTCGCATACAAGGGAAGAATCACTGCCCAATTTGAGGACAACTATATGGTCCATTATGCGATCGCATTTCGGTTCTGCGGACCGAATAGTTGTCGCATTCTTGCCCATTGGGTTTTGTTGAGGGGGGTTATGCGATCGCATAACGTGTATGCGGACCGTATAGTGGTCGCATACCTGCACAGTGTATTTTTAAGGTTGGACCATCTTGAGGGCCATTCTGCGACCGGTCTGCGGACCGCATGTCAGGAATGTGATCGCATTCCTGACCGATTACCTGTGTCGGGCTCCTAATTTTTCTAATTTTAAAACCCGACCCAATTCATTAAAGCACCTCACCCCTTAATTTTAACAAGTTTTCTTAACAAAATAGAGAGAAGGAAAGGAGAGTTCTTGAGACAGAAAGTGGTTTTTCCACCAAAGTGATTTTCAAAGTCCCTCGGGCCTGGTATTTCGAGTAATCTCCTTCTTCCTCATTCTAGCAGGTAAGGGTTCCCAACACCTTTTCCATTAATTTTTTGATTTTAAACAAAGGGAGGATTAGCATGGATTTATTCTTGAAAATATTAACTAAGACCTTGCATGCATATTTAATAATGGTGTTAATATAGTAAGAGGGAGTGGTTTGGGGTAAATTTCACAAAGACGGGGTTGGTAATCTAATGGGGTCACATAGTGTTTGGAAAACTGCTTAAGAGAGTCTGAATTACTTGCATACCTTCCAATTCTAAGTTGAATATGTTTAATTGTTAACTAGATTGACGGTACTAGTCGGTTCGGTGATTTGTGAGTAAAAGTTAAAAAGGGATTTCGACTCCAGGTATGTATGGCTAACTTTAACCCTTGTAACCCTCTTGTTGTGGTAAGCATACAGTATGTGTACTTATATGAAAATATATGAATTGACTATCTAGTTGATTGCCACCCCACTGTATTAGATGAGATTTTGAATTGTAACTTGGCATGCCTGCCTTATTATGTGCAATGATGGTAGTTGTTTAAAGTTATTGATATGAAGCATTGTAAATAAGTTGAACGGTTATGACAACACCTTTTGCATAAACTGCTTCTTGATGAAAGTTTGGGGTGCCTTGAGCCCAAGTAAATGAATTGTTAAATGTGAATTTGTGACCCTTGAAAGGATGGCCTATGTGATGAAATTGTTTGGTGTTGTTGTATAATTTGTGATCCTTGAAAGGAAAGTTCTTATAATGAAATTGTTTGTTGTTGTTGCTGTTGTGATGAAATTATTGGTGGTGTGTTAAGAAATATAAATTGTCAGGCGGGGTCGGGTTGCGCGCCGCAATACGAAGTAATAAGGTGTGGGTTGTGGTGATAAGGGTGGCCGAGGTAATAAGGGTGGATGAGGTAATAAGGGTGGAAAAGTGATCTTTATTACTATTGATATGAAATTGATGAAACTCGTGAATATGGTGGTGTTGGAAAGGGAAAAAGGAGAGATTTTAAAATTGTTGACTTTGAGTGTCTCTTTCCGTGTGTTNTCCCTTTTGATGGGGGCGCTACATCTTTTATATGGATGTAGGTGGTTCCATAGCAGGTAGCTCAGCCCGCTGTTAGTGGTACCTCCTCTTCATCTCTGCAGCAGTTGTGGTGAGCCGCTCTTCTCCTCGGGGCCGTGTGTGGATGATTCCACCCCCTTCTGTTTATGTTGTAAAGGTATAGCCAGGGCCTTATTACACGCAAGATATGTAAAATCCCTAGTATTCGTAGAGGCTCCGTAGACATGATGTGGGTGTATATATGTATTTTTGGGTAGTAACAGTACGTACTCGGAATCATGGATCATGTTGGAAAGTTATGTATGTATTATCTATGTTTGAATATCAATCGTTGAAATGTTAAAAGAGGAAACAAATGGAGATATGTTGTAAAATATACTTTGAAACTAAAAACGGCTAACTCACACGAAATAATGCATGTTATGAACGCGGGGTAATACGTTGGGCAGGAAAGGACATCCAGGTCTGCTTGACTGGGTTCACCTGGTTAGGCGCTGGTCTCGTCCATCGATTTTGGGGCGTGACTATTGTCTCCCATTTTGCATGAGGCTAAGCCCTGCCTCCTCCTTGCATGAGACTAAGCATTGTCTCCCATCTCTCCTGAGGCTAAGAATTGCCTCCCTAATTGCATAAGGCTAAGCTTTGCCTTTCCTTCCATAACACCAAATGCTATGTTATTTGAAATCTAGCACTATTTTCTATTTTTCTCGGGGCTAAGCTATGCCCCCGATCTTACACAAGAGTAAGCTCTGTCTTGTTTTGCTTCGCATATGACCAGACATCATGTCTTTGCATCTCATGGGCTGAAACATCGTCATGATGTCCTTTAAGTTTTGCAAGTAATCCAAGTGGTAACCGTTCTCCCAACGGGAGCAATCTTTACTCTAGTTTCCGTTCAATATTCACACCCTGTAACTACCTCAAATACAACCAACCACCATCTCTTACCCATTTCCACTTGATAACTGTTCAAATATCCATAATTGTTCCAAGGTACATCCATTTTCAACTCCAACGTCGTCCTATCTAGAAGAACATATCCATTCCTACAATAACTCCATTGGCTTTGGATCCAGAACTACACACGATCTGATTCCCGTAAAACCAGGGATATGTGGGCAACTCAGAAACCGGAGTTCGGCCTCCATTTTTTCAAACCATCCCATTCGATCAAAATCGGTCATCATTTGTTTACCCAACAACTCTTTCACCATTCCCGGGTAAAGAGGGGCTGTTGTTGATACCCAATTTTTCCGTTCTATTTTTAATATATATATATACACACACACTTTCAAAATAGTATATTTGCATCATCATTTAGTTTGTAAACCTACACAAGTATTTTTGATAATTTCCCATAATTTTTAAAGGGCTTTAAATCAATTTCTTTCTTCATTTTATTGTATAAATATCCAATAATTATCTTTAAAAAATATTTTATGGTGATTTAATCATCTAAACTTATCATTTACACCAGCATGTATCTTTTAAATATTTTACTGCATTTTTTATAATTACATTTGCATTTTTTAGGCTAATTGCACTTTTTTGCAATAAAAGGTCATATTCATGTATAATTACATTATTTATGCAAAAAAATAACTTTTTATATATTTATAATGTTAGGTTATTATTTTTAACCATTTTAGTGCACAATTAATATTTTTCTTATTTATTAATTACTTTTATAAATTATGTTTTGCTAAAATATTGGGTATTTAAAAACTAGCCTCACACTAAACCTATTTTCAAACCAAACAATGGCTCAAAGGTCCATTTTGAGACCCCTTGTGAACTCTGACACACTAGGGTCTAAGGTTCTTTGTCACTTTTTCCTAACTGCTTCATTCTGCCCCTTTTCACCTACTGAATAAACCAAGTGGTTTGTGGAAATGGCTGTTGATCAGCTCTGGCTATTAGGTTTTGGCTATTTTGTGTAAATGAAGATTGTTTTCTGTGTTTGATTGGCTATGACTTCTGGATTGTGGTGAAGCATGTTGGATATGAAATTGAAGGCCTTGCTAGGCTGGGTATACTTTGGGCCTGCCTTAGGCCCACTATAGTGATTTTGTAACTCTGTAATTAATTACATTCATTACGCATGTAATAATGTTGTAATAACAATTGGGGTGCTAGTAAAAAATTGGGGAAATTGGTATATTCTAATATTTGCATGAAACGGGTAGAAATCATGCTTATAGGTGTTTCATTTGCTCGAACATGTTCTGCTACTATGTGTGTTAGATAACCTGCTTATAGGACCTAAGTGTTTAATTCATTTAACATATTCTGCTTCTATATGTTTTGTTAGAAATCATGCCTATAGGAAATAAAATGGTCAATCTCTCAATTTTCATAATTGCAGCATATTCATTAGATGCCAATATTCAACTAGAAATCATGTCTATAGGACATTTATTGGTTCATTCGATGTTGTTATTATAATTACTCACTTAGGAGACATGTCTATAGGAGCTAAGTATAAAAAATCAATTTCAATCTCTAATTGTTAGAAATCCTGCCTATAGGGTAATACTACTTGCCTTAAGGTGTTAATATTGAACTTTCCAAACATTGTTTCATTGCTTAGCTCTGCCACCATTAGAAAGCATGCCTATAGGATCAAACTGGGTAATTCTGAGTATTTCCAATGGTCGTCAATACCAATTACTGCGTAAATCATGTTTATAGGTTTAACCACTAGTAATTTGTAATTTCAATAATCAGCATGCAATACCCAATCCCCTAAAATGTGTAGTTGTTTAGAAATCACATCTATAAGGTAACACCTTGCATCTGAAACAATCTGCATGTTTGAATCCCTACGTCACATAGAAACCATGTATATAGGGATTAATGGCTTTAATTTTTCTTCAATCCTGAAACTGTCTAATGCTTAGTGCAAGAATTTGTTTGCGTGCATTTGTTGTCTAAATGTGGAGGCTAACTTGAGCCCTTAATTGCTTTTACATGAAGTCCAACTTTTATTGTATGTTGCCTAGTTTTATCATTTCTGAGAAACCTAGGTTAAGTCTAGAAACCATCCAAAATAGAGGTCCAAACACCTCATGGGCCATAGGCATGGGACGGGTAGTGCACGCATAGGGCACGGTTTAGAATCAACTAGTGCGTTTTAGGTAAAAACTTAAAGATAGTAATCGGGTAGTAGGAGATGATAGTCTGTGCCCACTGAATAATACGAGTAACACCCCATATCGAGGGAGTTACGAAGTATTATTTATGTTGCAGGGGGTGATCCTTTAGGCTAAAAAATTTAGGACTCCCAATCTTGTCTTTAAACCAATTATCTGTGTTTACTCAAGGACTTTCTAGTAATGAATTTTCCAAACTTCTTGTTTCTGACTTTTTGACTAATTCATATAATTCAAGTTTGACCGGGACCCACAGTTGTGGACCTCGAGGAATGCCTAACACCTTCTTCTCGAGGTAATTTGAGCCCTTACCCGATCTTTGGTGACGCAAACTGGTTAAACTAGAGTTACTTACAAATAGGTGCCCTAACGCACCTCAAACCCGTTAGGTGGTGACTCTCTCTTTTAACATCTTTCTTAAAAGAGCTGTCACGTGTCGAAACCCGATTTTGCGAGAAAAAAGGGCGCGACATGCCCTGCGAATAATATGTTTAAGGCTTCGATTTTTGGGCAACTTGGACGAAGCCACACTAATACTGCTTTCGTAGTCGAGTGAGTTTTTACTCGAACTCGAAGTGATAGAACCCTTAGGTTTGAATTGAGCAATAACGTATTCTCGAATTGTAGTCAAGTGAGTTTTTACTTTAACTCGAAGTAATAAACCTCTTAGGTTTGAATTGAGCGAGAACGGATTCTCGAACTATAGTTGAGTGAGTGTTTACTCGAACTCGAAGTAAAGCCCTCAGGTTTGAATTGAGTGAGAACGGATTCTCGAGATCAAAAATTCAATGGCCCTTAGGCTCTTTGAATCGGGTCGATATGGCCTCAGAAGAATGGCTTTTCCCCTTTTCGGCTTAGAGATTTTATAAGAACTTCATCATGCTTTAGCATGAATATTTTACCCATTGGGTATTTTGAGGGTTTAATATTGATCGAAACCCCTTTGCTTTTATGCCTTAGCACAAATTTGTATTTAAACAATTCGATACCTCTTAAGGTTTTTCGAGGGCTGATATTACCGAAGCCCTTTGATTATTTTGCCAAGGGTAGCCTTTTTTAACCGGTTTCCAAAAGAATTCGAAGGACTATTTTTATTGCGTAAATCGAACATATTCGAGCCGCATTAGTTTGGTCGTAGCCTTTGGGTATGCCTCCTGGGCTTATTTTTCATATAACACTTCGAACTTGTTCAAAGTGTTAGTCCCCGAGTATAGTGGCCTTGGCCTATAAAATCGAGGGTTGCCTCTTTGAGGTCTTACGGTTTCGAAGTTTGATAGTTTGAACATGTTGATTTTGACGGCAGTCCCCGAGTACGGGGTTGATTGTTCGAGGTGTAGTTGTACTTGACCCTTGAGCCAGTTTTCACGAGAAATCATAAGTGTGGAACTTGTAAAGTAGAAATTTTCTTTAAGGCGCAGAATATCTGGTAAGGAAAAGTATTTCAATAGTTCATGCATGCGTACATGTTTTGCCATTAGGGCTCGAGTAATCTATACGGCCATGGTTCATTCAACCGTTTGGCCCATTACAAAGTTTTCCCATCGAGACCCTGTTGACATGACGTATTTTCGTTGAAAATATAACATCCGAGGGTGATGCCCCCCCTCCCCCAGTATTCGAGGTTGATTGTAAAGAAACATCGGATACTCTAAATCAGCACGAACAATGGTTGCATCGTTAAAACGTTGTTAGAAAAACCCATTTGGGATAAAAACTGATAGCAGGGAAATAGAGTGCAACGCGTGCTTTAAGGCCCTAATATCTTTCTGCTTGAAGAGAACTTTGATACTTCGCTCGAACACTTGAAAATAAGTTAGTGTAAAATGTAAATGAAAAAGGAGAAGGTCATACCTTAACAATAATATCGTTTTAGGAGTTAGATGTTCCAATTTTTTGATAGTTGCTTGCCGTTTATCGTGCCAAGCTTGTAGGATCCCTTTTCGACGATATCGAGGACTTGATACGGTCCTTCCCAATTTGGGTCGAGTTTTCCTTCGTTAGGATCTCGAGTGTTGAGGGTGACTTTTCTCAGAACCAAATCCCCGATCTGAAGTGGCGAAGGTTGGTCCTTCGATTATAATACCTTTCGATGCGTTGTTTTTGCGCGGCAATTCGAACGAGGGAGGTTTCTTGTTTCTCATATAATAATTTGAGGGTAGTATTCATAGCCTCATGATTTGATTCTTCCGTTGTGTATCAAAATCTGGTGTTGGGTTCCCCGGCTTCGATCGGGATCGGCGCCGTATACTAAGGAGAATGGTGTTGCCCTCGTACTGGATTTTGACGTTGTTTGATATGCCCAAAGGACTTCGGGTACAATTTCTCTCCATTTTCCTTTGGCGTCGTTCAACCTTTTCTTCAGATTATGAATAATCGTCTTGTTTGTCGATTCTGCATGTCCATTTCTGCTAGGATGATATGGTGTCGATAAGATCCTTTTTATTTTATGATCTTCGAGAAACTTTGTTATTTTGCTGCCGATGAATTGTTTCTGTTGTCACATACAATCTCAGCAGGTATCCCGAATCGGCATATGATGTGATCCCAGATGAAGTCTCTAACTTCCTTTTCTCTAATTTTCTCGAAGGCATGTGCTTCAACCCATTTAGAGAAATAGCCAATCATAAATAAAATGAACTTAGCTTTACCTGGGGCTGATGGCAGAGGGCCGACGATATCCATCCCCCATTTCATAAATGGCCATGGGGACAAGACTGAATGAAGTTTCTCTCCGGGCTGGTGGATCATTGGTGCATACCTTTGACACTTTCACATTTTCAAATGAATTCTTTAGTGTCTTTTTTCATACTGGCCCAATAACCCTGCTCTAATGATTTTGTGAACTAGTGATTCGGTACCGGAGTGGTTCCCACAAGTACCCTCATGAACTTCTCATAGGACATAAGCGGTGTCCCCTGGTCCCAAGTATACTGTTAATGGTCCATCGAACGTCCTTCTGTATAATGTTCCATCTTCAGCTAATGTGAATCGAGCAACTTTTGTTGGTAAAGTCCTTGATTCCTTAGGGTCCGATGGGAGCTTTCTGTTTTTCAAATACTCAATAATTTTGTTCCTCCAATCCCATGTTAGGCTTGTGGAGTTTATTTCGTCATGGCCTTCTTCTATCACTGACTTCGAGAGTCGAACGACAGTCCCCGAGCTGATTTCGTCGTCCTCGACTGATGATCCTAGGTTTGCAAAGGCATCGACCTCGTTGTTTTGTTCTTGAGGTACATGCTGCAAAGTCCATTCTTTAAAACGATGTTATGTTACCTGCCATTTATCCAAATACCTTTGCATTCGATCCTCTCGAACCTCGAAGGTTCTTGACTTGGTTTACTACCAGTAAAGAGTCGCATTTGGCCTCGATGACTTCCGCTCCCAAGCTTTTAGCTAGTTCAAGACCTACAGTCATGGCCTCCTGCTCGGCCTCATTGTTAGTCAACTTAGAAGTTTTGATAGATTGCATAATTGTATTGCCCCTGGGTGGCTTCAAAACTATGCCTAGCCCGGACCCTTTCACATTCGAAGCACTGTCTGTAAAAAGGGTCCACAGCCCCGATGATGTACCCGATTTCAACAACAATTCCTTTTCGACCTCGGGTACGAGGGCTGGCGCGAAGTCGGCCGCGAAGTCTGCTAAAATTTGAGACTTGATGGTCGTTCGGGGTTGATATTCGATATCATACCCACTGAGTTTGATGGCCCATTTGGCCAATCGGCCTAACATTTCGGGCTTATGTAAAACATTACGAAGAGGGTAAGTGGTTATCACACATATTGGGTGACATTGAAAATACGGTTTTAGCTTCCTAGAGGCGTTTATTAGAGCAAGTGCCAATTTTTCTAAGTGTGGATATCGAGTTTCTGCTTCTCCTAGAGTTCGACTTACATAATAAACAGGAATTTGCATACCTTGCTCTTCTCGAACTAGGACACCACTTACCGCGATTTCTGAGACTGCTAAGTATAGGTAGAGTTGTTCGTCTGTTTTTGGACAATGAAGCAATGATGGACTCGAGAGGTACCTCTTCAATTCTTCCAATGCATGTTGACATTCCAGGGTCCAAGCGAAATTGTTCTTCTTTTTTAGCAGGGAGAAGAACCTGTGGCTTCGATCGGAAGACCTCGAAATGAATCGGCCTACCTATGGCGGCTATCCGTCCTGTCAGCCTTTGCACGGCCTTGACACTGTCCACGACTGTGATGTCTTCGATATCCTTGATTTTATCGGGGTTGATCTTGATTCCCTGATTTGACACCATAAAGTCGAGGAACTTGCCTGAACCGACCCCGAAAGCACATTTCTCGGGGTTGAGCTTCATGTTGTATTTTCTTAGTATCTTGAATGTTTCCTGCATATGTGTCAAATGGTCCTCTGCGCGCAGGGACTTAACTAGCATATCGCCAATTTATAATTCCATTGACTTACCTATTTTCTCTTCGAACATTTTATTTACTAGGTGTTGGTAGGTAGCACTTGCGTGTTTTAGCCCAAAAGGCATTACGTTATAGCAATATGTGTCATACTTAGTGATGAATTAAGTCTTTTCCTGATCTTCCGGGTTCATTTGAATTTGATTGTACCCGGAATAGGCGTCGAGAAAACTAAGGATCTCATGGACGGTCGTGGCGTCGATCATATGATCGATGTTAGGCAGAGGAAAAGAGTCTTTGGGATATGCCTTGTTTAAATCCTTATAATCTACACACATCCTAAGTTTGTTCCTTTTTTTAGGGACTACGACTACATTTGCTAACCATTCGGGATATTTTACTTCCCGAATGGATCCTATTTTGAGAACTTTAGTTACCTCGTCTTTATGAATGCATGTTTTACCTCGGACTGGGGCATTCTCTTTTGTTTCACTGGCCTGAACTTCGGGTCCAAGCTCAATCGATGTGTTGTTATTTCTGGTGGGATCCCTGTCATTTCTAAGTGGGACCAAGCAAAACAATCCATGTAATCAATAAGAAATTTAATGAGTTTCTTCCTAAGTTCTGGGGTTAGCCACGTACCCAGGTATACCTTTCGTTTGGGCAGATACTCCATCAATATAACTTGTTCGAGCTCTTCGACTGTAGATTTGGTGGCATCGGAATCTTCCAGAATAACAAAGGTTCGAGGGATCCAATAACCGTCGTCTTCTTCTTCCATTCCCTGCTTTTCCGATTTAGTCGAGGCTGGTGGCTGTGGTTGCTATTTGGCCTCCTACTTTCCTTTGACGTCCAATCCCTTTGACGTTGAAAGTGTCGATATTGGTATCACCTCATCGACCGCGAACATTTGCTTCGCAGCATGTTGCTCCCCATATACTGTCTTCACCCCGTCCGGTGTTGGGAATTTCATCATTTGGTGGAGAGTCAAAGGGACTACCCTCATATTGTGAATCCAGGGCCTCCCGAGTAGGCCGATGTACCTCATGTCACCATCGATTACATAGAACTTGGTTTCCTGAATAGTTCCAACCACTTTCATCGGTAAAATGATCTCTCCTTTAGTTGTTTCGTTGGCCATGTTGAAACAGTTCAGGACCCGAGTTGCAGGCACGATTTGGTCTTGTAGGCCGAGCTGCTCCACGACTCTCGATCGGATGATATTTGCCAAGCTACCTGGATCCACTAAAACACGCTTAACTTGAACTTTATTCATCAAGATAGAAATTACCATAGCGTTGTTATGGGGTTGAGAAATTCCTTATGTTTCCTCATCGTTGAATGATACGGTGCCTTCTGGCACATAATATCGGGTCCGTTTTTCCCTAGTAATTGATACTTTAGTGCGTTTGAACAGGGGCCATTGTGGAATATCGACCCCGCCGACGTTGATATGGATCACATGTTGTGGCTCTTCCTGTTCATTTTTCATGTTGGCGTCCCTTTCTCTGGAATGATTCTTGGCTCGATCACTTAAGAACTCTCGAAGGTGACCCTCGTTCAATAGACGGGATACCTCCTCTCTCAGTTGCCTGCAATCCTCAGTTATGTGGCCATGTGTGTCGTGATACTTACACATCAGATTGGGATTTCTTTGGGAAGGATCGATCTGTATGGGCCTGCGCCATCTAGTATCTTTGATTCTTCTGATTGCCGACATAATACCTAATGCGTCGATATTAAAGTTATACTCTGACAATCGAGGTGTCTCTGTGGGATCGGCGTGCTTATCAAAACCAATTTTAATCATAAGTCCCTGAGAACTCTGTCCTCGATCACTTTTCCGATTATTTCGGGTGGAATTGCCTCCAGGGCTGCTGTTTCTGCGATCTACGATGTATGGTTGATATCGGTCTTTGTTCGACCGAGGTTCCCTATCGATATTTCTCTCATTTCTTGTTGCGTGCTTGTTCGGATACCAGAAGGAGTTCCTAATTGGTCATCCTCGACTTTGATCTTCGATCGGTATCGATTATGTACATCGGCCCAGGTCACCGCCGGATATTCGATCAAATTTTGCTTCAGTTGACGTGATGCTATCGAACTTCGTTCATTCAACCCTTGAGTGAAGGCTTGAACAGTCCAATCATCTGTGACTGGTGGTAACTCCATGCGTTCCATTTGTAATCGGGACACGAACTCTCAAAGCATTTCATTATCCTTCTGTTTTACTTTGAAAATGTCTGGTTTCCTCGTTGCAACCTTTCTGGCCCTGGCATGTGCCTTTACGAAAGAATCTGCGAGCATGGCAAATGAGTCAATGGAATTTGGCGGTAGATTGTGGTACCAAATCATTGCCCCCTTCGATAGAGTCTCTCTGAACTTCTTTAATAGAACAGATTCAATCTCATCATCTTCCAAATCGTTACCTTTGATAACGCATGTGTAGGAGGTGACATGTTTGTTCGGATCAGTGGTCCCATTGTACTTAGGGATATTTGGCATACGAAATTTCTTGGGAATAGGCTTCGGAGCAGCACGTGGAGGAAACAGCTTCTGTACAAATTTCTTTGAATCCATTCCTTTCAAAATTGGAGGTGCCCACGGTATATGATCGACTCGGGAGTTGTACGTTTCCAATTTCTTATCGTTTGCCTCAATCTTCTTCTCTCCCGATTCGATTCGTTTGGTGAGATCCTCGGGCATCTTCATTATTGTGGGGTCAGTCCCCGATTCATTATTATCTGACCTTTCTGGTACTTGCTCGGTCCTGCGAGCGGCTTCTGGTTCGACCCACTCGGAGTTCGATGTTGATTTTGTAGTTGTGCAATAGCGGCTTGTTGGGCTTGTAGCATCTCGAATATCACTTGGAGACTGACTCCTCCATCTCTTCCACCCTTTTTACCTTGGCCACCAGATCGGCCTTCTCTACGTACACTCCCTTTGGGGTCCGCACCCAGATTCGCATTCAAAGTGATGTGTGAACTGACGTCGACTGGGTTGGCAACCGGTGCTCCCCCGAGATCAGCTTGTGACACCTCGACCCCTAGAGCAATTACATTGTTGTTATCCCCGTGAAATCCGAGGCCATTGTCACCATGTGTGGGGGGCGGTTTCTGAGTTTGACATGTTTTGAACCTGAAAGAGAAAATACTTGACAAGAACAAGCGTAAGGTAGTGTGTGTTATCGGAATCAATATTGAATAATCACTATTATCATTAGCCCCACAGTGGACGCCAAACTGTTTACCCTAAAATTTGGATAACAATTAAACTTATATTGTGGTTTTAAGGATATGTGATTTCACCCAATACCAATTAATAAACAAGAAATAAAGTAGCTGAATTAAACTGTAAAATAAATCAAACCAGTGTGCAAACTGAGCCTCAACCTCGAATTAGAGTACTCTCAAGGTGATAATAGTATAAGAACAGTAAAGAATGAATAACTCTGATGAACAACAAGCAGAATAGTAAGCAAAAACGAAATGATTGTATACATTTTTCTCAGTGAATAATGATAATTACAAATTACTGGAATTCCTTTTTATATAGTAGAGGAATCCTAATTATTGTATACTTCTAATTATAGAAGGAAATCGTATAACCAGTTGATTAACTGCTACTGTTTTGATATGTTCTGAGATTCACGTCACAATCCTCGACCAATCACGGATGTCTCACTCTTTCCGTTACTAAGTTATCCCGATATTACTCGAAGTCTATCTCTTCTGGCTTTGATTGATACCGACCTCGATCTAGAAAGAAGCTTCGATCTCGGACTCAATTCTCAACTCTTCAATGCAACTTCCCAGTCTTGATCAAATAGTGAAATCGGGTAGCCCCGATTTCTACGGTATACAATTTTATTCGTTGTTTGGCCTTCAGAGTTTCTTCCTCCAAATCATATTTTTATTTATCGTTTTCAAGAATTTAAAAACTCCTTTTTATTTCATCACATTATCAAATTATTTAATACTAATACTCATGTAATTTTCTTACAAATTATGTACTCAAACATACATACATATATATATATATATATATATATATATATATATATATATACACACACCTAGCCGACTTAATCTAATCCCTTCAATCGAAGAATACCAAATACTCTTGTAAATCTGGATAAAGAGAATCTTACCCTACCATTTGATGGGAAACAAAATTCCATCTTTTGTACATCACTATATACCCAGTTTCATATTCATGCAAAAAGTACTTCACATTCCGCCATTTCCACTCCAGGGAAACAAGATACTACAAACTAGAAAAGATATTAACATCAAAATGCATCGACATAATGGAACGTGTGAAAGTATTTCTACAGTTGTTTTCGATACAGGCAGAGAATCTCATTTAAAATCAGGATACAAAACTCTACTTGAAGAACCAATGATCCTTGATTACACAATAATAATAATAATAATAATAATAATAATAATAATAATAATAATAATAATAATAATAATCAATAAAAAGGATCTATCTTATCCAATGTTGACCAAGTACATGTCACCTGAGAAATTAGCTTTTCATGCTGCCAAAGAACCTAGACAGTGGCAAAGGACCATCAGCTTCTTCATCGTCACTGGTCGATTGCTTTGACTTCGACTGGTGCTTCTTTTCTTTCTTCCTTTTCTTGGACTTAGATCTTGATTTCCTGGATTCTCTATCATCATCGTCAGAACTTGAAGATTCAGAGGATGAACTTGAAGAGCTAGATTCGGAATATCTCCTTGAATGCTGAATTAGGTAGTATATGTGTCACTGAGATGTTACTCAAGCAGACAATTTATTGTGCAGATCTTCAAATATAAATCGACAAGTCCACAGTAACTTGTAAATTCTTAGCCAAAATGTACAAGTAATTAAGAAAAAGTTTGTGCGGTGTCTAACATACAATAGCTCTACAAGCTAAAGCGCAGAAGACATTTCATTATCTATCGTAATCTAGTGGAATAAAACATTGCGTCTAATTTCTCATACTAATGTCTGCAAGTTAAACATGGGTCAAGTAACGAATAGTTGGGAGAGCGGAATGTTGTGCAGAGGACAAAATGGAGATAGTAAGAGAGTGGATGAAAGGGAAGAGCCAGGAAGACAGGGACAAATCGGAGAAACAAGAAAATGCTCGACAGGTTATCTGACATAGAGCAACGAAGGTGAGAAGCAGGTAATGAAGGTAGGGTGAAGGATAAAATAAAAGTAAAGGAACTAAAAGATTTGGAATGCTCATCAATTATGAGCCATGCGCACGGGGCTGAGCTAAGAACATGCCAAATGCCGTGCGGCTACTGTGGGTTGTGTCTGGCATCGCTTGTGGCTGCCGATGGCTTTTGACAACGAACGGCGGAGCGCCGTGCAGGACATGGCCATGGCACGGACGTGTCAGGACATGGTCATGGCACGGACGTGTCAGGACATGGCCATGGCACGGACGTGTGACACGTCTGTACCATGTCCTGACACGTCTGTGCCAGGACATGGCAGGGCGTGGCTATGGCACGACTCAGGACGTAACCCAGGACGTGTCAGGAAGAGATTTTTGGGGGGGGTCTCTTGCAACTAAAAAAGGTGGAAATACCAGAATCTTTTGTGGGAAGTGTATGGAGAGTTTCAGGGTAGAAGATGGGCAGGAGATTCCATGGGTTATTGGCAGAGATCTGACAAATTTCTTATCTAGACAGAGTGGGAGGAGACAGTTCCAGAGACCATCCACGTACCTCTTCCTCGCTCACATTAGACCATACCCATCTTGCTAGTGGTAGTAGGATGGAGGAGGTTGAAAACATTTTCAGATTTGAAAAGAAGTGGTCACGGCACACAACTAAGGAAGTAGCAGGCAATTGGTGGGGAAGTTGATTGAGTCGAAGTACACCCATACTTCTCTTTGGCAGGGGAATTATATCTGTTAAAAAATGAAGTAAGAAAGTGGAGCAGTAAAGTTTTTCAAAGGGTAGAAACAAAGCTGAGGTGTCTAATGAACGAACTCAGAGGAAGAAATGAAAGAGGGGAAGATGGATTTCAATAGGGTAGAGAAAATGAATAAGTGAAGGGGGAGTTACCAAATATGACAATTGGCAAACAGATAAAAAAAATAACGGTGTTGCGACTAAAAAAGTGTGACTGTGTCTGCCATGTTAATTTTGCATTGATTAGCTTTAGACTAACAGAAGAGATTTGTGAACATAATTGAGGTGGACAAATAAAGTAAGAGGAACTAAGAGAGCTATTAAGGTCTTCTACAGACAATAGTATAAAGAAACTAGAGAAGATACCAAAACTCGGAGTGGATTTTAGCAACATACGGGAGGAAATAAGAGTGTGCGGAGAGAGAGTTCACGGAGAGGAAATATAAGGGTAATTAGCAGCAATCAGGGGACAAAGTACACGCCTTGACGATTTTACAACTTCTTTTATCGAAGTTGGAACATAAATAAAGAAAATATCATGAACACTTCCATTCTAGAAGAAAATTTGAGAAGAGTACCAATGCTTCTTCTTTAATGAAGATTATCAAAGTATCATGAGTGCAGTAAGACATTTCTGTCCTAGAAGAAAATTTGAGAAGAGTACTAATGCTTCTTCTTTAATTACAATTATTGGTGAAGGCAAACAGCATCAAGGATTTCACCAATAAATCTAGTGGGTAACATCTACAAGATCATCTAAAGGTGTTATAGGTTTCAATGTTGGGACTTCTCTCTTTTTTGCTTCCAATTTACAAGGGAGGCACTCCATTTGTTTTTAGTACAAATTTTTTGTTTATATTCAACATGGAGATAAAAGTATACAGACTATTTGACAATTGCTAAGCTGTTCTTCATGGAAATTCATTTAGTTCAATTGCTGCTGCATGTTCAACATTTTACAAAGACACCAATTAGAATAGAACATTGATAACTGATAGCTAGAAAGATTTAGTAAGTTCAAATTTTTGGTCAAGCAATTACCTGTTCAGAAGCTTATTGAAGTACATATGAAGCTCAATTGTTAGTTGGTCAAGCAATTACCTGTTCAGAAGCTTATTGAAGTACATAGGAAGCTCTCAATTGTTAGTTTTAAGGATTAGCATGTGTTACTTCTTATCTCATCAAGTCAAATATATGTTAGCTAATTTTCCCTATTTTAATCTTTCCAGGTTATTTATGTTTTTGACATTTCTTTCATTCCAAACACATAGATAATCTAATAACCCTGTCTTATAATCATATCCTTTCTTTCAACATGTTTTTCTTCTTGATGACCAAGAAATCCATATGGGGCCAACCTCTTAGGGCCAACTGCCCCCTTCGAAACTCGGGGATAATGCGGCCCCTTTACACTTCTCCACTTAAATACCAGGTGTGAGAATGCACGGGAGAAAATATTATTAATTGATATTCTGAGCCCTATTTATATGTATACATAACACATAACTTACTCCTATTACATAAGGGACTAGGACTAATTACATATATTCACATAACTATTCCAACACTCTCCCTCAAGCTGGTGCATATAAATCATATGTGCCGAGCTTGTTACATATGTAATTAATACGAGGATTGGTGAGGGACTTGGTGAAAATATCTGCAAGTTGGTAGCAATATCTCCCGAGAGTATCTTTACTCTAACAAAGTGACAGTCAATCTCAATGTGTTTAATTCTATCATGGAACACTAGACTTGACGCAATATGAAGAGCAGCCAGTGTTATCAAAGGCACGCTTAAAGCGCGCACTTAAGCCATGAAGTGAGGCTCAAAACATGTTGAGCGTTTCGCCTCGCTTTGTGAGCGTTTTAGTATTGCATCAAGGTTCTGAGACATACTTTTCCTTGAAAATGAGTGTAATCCTTGTAAGGCAACATAAACAATTGATATTTCACTTTATCATAATTTTTTTCCAATTTCTTTGTCCATATATATGTTATTCATGCTTATAATTATTAATCTTTGACTACATATACATATTTTTACTTTTTCTCCAGTTGCATCTTTTTCCACTAAAGCCCACGCTTCATTTGCGCTTTGCGCTTAAAGCCCCAATGGACCTTAAAGCTTTTTTGCGCTTATCGGCTTTGATAACACTGAGAGCAGCTTGATTATCACACACAAGTCCCATCTGGCTCATCTCACCAAATTTTAACTCCTTGAGCAACTGTTTGATCCAAATTAGCTCACATGTCGTCATAGTCATTGCTCGATATTCTGCCTCTGCACTAGACCGAGCAATCACATTCTGTTTCTTGCTCTTCCAAGACACCAAATTTCCTCCTACTAAGACACAATATCTAGACGTAGAACGTCTATCAAAAAGTGATCCTGCCCAATCAGCATCTGAGCATCCAATAATCTGCTCATGGCCTCGATCCTCAAACAATAAACCTTTGCCTGAAGTTGATTTTATATACCGAATAATGCGGACAACTGCATCCCAATGACTATCACAGGGAGAATCCACAAACTGACGCACAACACTCACAGGAAAGGAAATGTCAGGTCTAGTCACTGCGAGGTAATTTAATTTACCAACCAGCCGCCTATATCTTGCAGGATCACTAAGAGGCTCCTCTTGTCCTGGCAGAAGTTTAGAATTCGGATCCATCGGAGTGTCAACAGGTCTACAACCTTTCATTCCCGTCTCCTTAAGAATATCTGAAGCATACTTCAGTTGTGAGATCACAATACCTGAGCTAGACTGAGCGACCTCAATACCCAGAAAATACTTTAAACTGCCCAGATCCTTAGTCTGAAAGTGTTGAAAGAGATGTTGCTTCAACTTACTAATATCATCCTGATCATTGCCGGTAATAGCAATATCGTCAACATAAACGACCACATAATACAGAGATTTGAAGCAGAATGCCGATAAAACACAGAGTGATCAGTTTCACTACAAGTCATACCAAACTCCTGAATAATTGTGGGAACTTACCAAACCAGGCTCGAGGAGACTGCTTTAGACCATAGAGGGACCAACGCAACCGACATACAAGGGCACTAGACTCCCCCTTAGCAACAAAACCAGGCGGTTGCTCCATATAAACTTCGTCCTCAAGGTCACCGTAAAGAAAAGCATTCTTAATGTCCAACTGATAGAGAGGCTAATAGCGAACAACAGCCACGAATAGAAAAAGACGGACTAATGCTATTTACTCACCGGAGAGCGAGTATCACTCTAATCGAGTCCAAATATCCGAGTATACCCTTTGTCAACAAGATGAGCCTTAAGTCGATCAACCTGGCCATCTGGACCAACTTTGACCGCATACACCCAGCGACAACTAACAGTCGATTTACCCGAAGGAAGAGGAACAAGCTCCCAAGTACCACTCATATGTAAAGCAGACATCTCGTCAATCATAGCTTGTCGCCACCCTGGATGATAAAGTGTTTCACCTATAGACTTAGGGATGGAAACAGAGGACAAAGATGATACAAATGTACAATGGGATGATGACAGACGATAGTAACATAAACCGACATAATGGGGATTAGGATTAAGTGTGGACCGTATACCTTTTCGTAGTGCAATCGGTTGACTAAGAGGAGACAAGTCTGCAGTATTAGCAGGGTCAGGTGCAGGACGTGAATCAGCTGGGCATGATGCTGGGCGCGGACGACGATGATAAGTCAGGAGCGGTGGAGATGTAGAAGGTTGAACTGGACTAAGTGGTGGCACTAGAGTTATAGTTGGTGGAACTGGAGTTATAGGTGGTAGAGCTGCAACTGGAGCTATAGGTTGTGGAGCTGCAACGGGAGCTATAGAGGATGATGAATGGGAGATAGTGACTGAATCTCCAAAAGACGGAACTGGTAGCACCTCAGAAATAACTAAGTGATTACTTGGACCTGTGAAGCATGATTGGGTTTCAAAAAAGGTAACATAAGAGAAAAGCATCGATATCCCTTTTGCGTTTTCAAGTTTTCCAGAAATACGCACTTAAGAGCACGAGGAGCTAACTTATCTTTTCCTGGAGTAAGGTTATGAACAAAACACGTGCTCCCAAAGACACGAGGTGGAAGATAGAACAAAGGTAAGTGGGGAAACAGGACAGAGAATGGAACTTGATTCTAGTTAGCTGAAGATGGCATACGATTAATAAGATAGCAAGATGTAAGAACTGCATCCCCCAAAAACGCAACGGAACATGAGATTGTATGAGTAGGGTACGAGCAGTTTCAATAAGATATCTATTCTTTTTTTCAGCTACCCCATTTTGTTGGGATGTGTACGGACAAGATGTTTGATGAATAACCCCATGGGGGTTTATAAACTACTGAAATGGGGAAGACAAATACTCTAGAGCATTATCACTACAGAATGTGCGAATAGAAACCCCAAATTGATTTTGAATTTCAGCGTGGAAGGTCTGGAAAATAGAAAACAACTCAGATCGATTTTTCATCAAAAATATCCAAGTGCACTTGGAATAATTATCAATGAAACTGACAAAGTAGCGGAATCTCAATGTAGAACTGACCCGACTAGGACCCCAAACATCTGAATGGACTAAAGTAAAAGGTGACTCTGCTCGATTATCAAGACATCGCGGGAAATGGGAGCAGGTATGCTTACCGAGCTGACATAACTCACACTCTAGAGTGGACAAGTGAGATAAGTCAGGTACCATTTTCTGAAGTTTTGACAAACTGGATGTCCCAACCGTTTATGTAATAAATCTGGTGAATCAATAACAGGACAAGTTGTTGAAGGAAGACAAGATGTGAGTCCATGCGATTTTGCAAGGATAAGGTAATAAAGTCCATCTGATTCACGTCCGGTACCAATGATCCGCCCCGTACTGCATTCCTATATAAAAACGTCATCAAGAAATAAAAAAACACTTTTAAGTGATTTGGCTAAGCACTAACGGCTATGAGATTAAAAGGACTACCGGGAACATAAAGAACTAAATCTAAAGGTAAGGAAGGAAGTGGACTTGCTTGACATATTGCAGTTGCCATGGTTTGAGACCCATTGGCCACTGTGACTATTGGAAGAGATTGAGAATATGAAATACTAGTGAAAAGAGATTTGTTACCAGAAATATGATATTATGATCAAATGCACCTGAATCAATGACCCAACACTCAGAGGTTGAAGATTGGGAGACACAAGTCACGCTACTGTCTGTTTGAACAACGGAGGCTATTCCTGAAGATTTCTGTTTACATGCTTTGTTCAAAAGGAACTCAATATAATCCGGTAAATAAACCATCTATTGGATTCAATGCATTGGATCCAACGAATTGTGAGTCTAAGGCTTCTGATACGAATGCCATTATAATGTTGCGCCGGCAAAAGCAAAAAACGGAAAAATCATTGTTCATGCCGGAAAAATATAATGGTCCGATTTTTGTTTAAACTTGAACAAAAAGACTCGGAATAACCTCCTAAGTAATCTGTCCAAAAGAAGTTTCGTCGAAAAAATCATTGTAGCTGCCGAAGAGTAAGTGTAGTTGCCGTAAAATCTCAAAGTGATCGGAACAAAAAGAAAAATGTATGGTAGACTCGGAATTACTAGGCGATCCGACTGTTCAACTGGAACTTTTTCAAAATCTGGCCGGAATAGGGCTCACGCGCCGGCGTGTGGGTCAGATCTCGCCGAAAAATTTCTTCCTTTTCCGGTGCGTGAGGGCACGTGAACGTGTGTTTTCCGATAGGGTTGACTGGGGTTTGGTCGCCGGAGCATGAGGAGTCTTGTGGTGGTGTTAGTTTTTGCACAACATCAACAGAAAGTGATTTGCTTACGGACAGCCTTCTAAGTCGCTAATTGCACGGCGACGAGGTCTTTCTTCCTGGAAGCCGCTGGAATGATGCACATCGATAGGTTTCTCACTAAAGCTCTGATATCATGTGAGAATGCACGGAAGAAAATATTATTAATTGACTAGGACTAATTATATATATTCACATAACTATTCTAACACCAGACTTAGTTTGCATGGCACAGGGCTCGAACCAGTGATCTATGTCACAAGACCCTCCACCTTTTCCAGTTGAACAAACCCTAGGGGGCAATGTTTTGTTCCTACAGCATAGTCGGTTACTTTAAGATGTGAGAAATGACAATCAAGAATCAGGACTAAATCATTTTTCCAATTGATTTGGTAAACCCCCTCCCAGGGTATTTAATGTCGTTTTCCCTCTTTCCCTATATTTACTCGAACTCCCAACGTTTTGGTTGGAAGAGGAGGGGCTCAACTGTGGGAGTAACTCTCTCTTGTCAAATTGAACCAATCCAGATTCAATCTATCACTTTGAAATTTCATCTTACCATATATAGGTGGAAACGGTAAGCATAAGCGTGCTATATTGAATTTTCTTATAACATGCACACACAGCTCAGGTTAGTTAACATATAATAGACAGACCTCAAAAGTCCTTTAAATCTCATCAATAAGTCTAATGATCAAGGATTCATTCAGCAGCAAGTGAAAGCAATGAGAACCGCAGGCAATCTTTATCTCACCTAAAACAAAAAATTCTCGTCTTTTTGTTATCATTGGCTACAGCATAGTTAAGTTAGATGGCTTAGAGAAAATCAAAAGGTGCTACTAGGAAGCTCAAAACTGGCAGGAGGACCTGGCCATGATATGGAAGTACAAGACCCCACGCACCAATGCCGCCATCCACAAACCCTTTATTGGAGAATCTGATTCGAAGTTTCTAAGACCAGTGAAACCCCTAATCGACCAAAAATTAGATCAACCAATTTCTCACGGAAGATACAAATGGGTATTTGCACCTTTTAAGTAGGGGTGTCGCTGTTTTCAGTTACATAACTTTTTCTCTATTTGAATAATTATAGAATAAATTCTAACCCAAAAAATAACATTTGGTGTCATCTAAATGCAATGCAAATGATACGGTATCAAGCAAGATGATTCTGGTAGCTATAACTTGACACTTTAGGATAGAAAAAACACAGCACTAAAAGATCTTTAAACATGTTTATTTCATGGTATAAAAAGACAACCATGCGTAAACTAAGTAAGATTATCGGCAACTTTTCGTTCTCACAAGCAAAGGAAAGAGGTCTAGATTGAACAAAATCTTCACCTTTCTCTTTTTGCTTTTGTGTTTCTTTGTATCTTTGTCCATCTTATCTGCAACAATGAATTCAACCGTCAAGGAAGAACTGATTAAGTCATTAGAAATTTAACACACTAAAGATATAACTATAACTAAAAGAACAAGAAAATTATCCCATTCTGCAATTTCAGAATACTTTACCCTTTTTACGGCTGTGCTTACTGCTGGAATGGTTCCTCCCCTGAGAGAGCTTGATGGCCCTTTCAGCATCTAGCTGAGCTCTGTATTCCCTCATCATTTTATCTTTGTCTGCTTCTAGCTCGCCTTTTCTCATTTCTTCTTCCTAAAAGAGTATCATTAGTATTATGCATCTCCAGAATAAGGCACAAAGAGTAAAAAAGAACAGCTATATTATCAGGAAACAACAGAAATAATCTTTTTTTTTCTATAAGAAAATAATACTACTAGTCATCCACAAAATGCAGAAGTTCTCTGATAACCAGGTAGTTAGTAACAGCTAAAAATATTCAACCTCCAAATGTTCATGCAAGTACTTGCTAGTTGTACAAAACAACATAGTGATTAAAACAAGGCCATCTAGACACATTCTGCGTATTGGAGTTGTTACTCAGTATGTAGGGCTAGTGGTGTCTGCAAAAAATATCCAGCACTAATATACCATAACCAAGCATACTTAGTTCCTCTTTTCGTATCTTTCTTCAAGGTTCGCTTCTTAAGTGTTCTCACTGTACCTACATGTAGGTATGTTTACTTGCATAGTTTCATTTAAGACAATCACAATGGTGTTAATTAAACAAATCTAACCATGTTTACTTATATAACTGTACTTCGATGTAACAACCTAATACATCAACTAACATTTTCTTTCTATTCTCTCCCTAGCCTCAGAAAGCAACAAACTGATCAAATTTGAAGCCATGCAGTCCAAGTAAGCAAAACCTGCAAACTACAAACCAAGAATATGTACACTCTCCTATGACCATCAAGGTGGCTGAGTATGTTACCTTCTGTTTCTTTTTGAACTCTTCCCAGGTAACTGTATGAGAAGTTTTAAGGCTTGCCAAACGAGCAGCATGCCACTCTGGTGTATGAAAAGAACCATCCACCTGCGACAGTCCTCATCAGACAAAGCACAAAAACAACAGAAAATTCTCCAACATACTAAATAGAAAAAGTTAGCTCAATTATATAAACTTTTAAGGAAATAAATTGAAGAAAAACATAAGTATCACAAATACAAACTAAAATAATTAGAGTCCAGAGATAACACTACTCAGAATTAATTAGACATTAATTGTCTTATACAATCAATGAAATGAGTAATTGTTTTTCTTATCTTTTACCATCATGAAGCTTGATCAAATACTTCCAGTTACAGTTTTTCACATAGAAAATCGTTTCCTCACACGCCCAATGTCCGGAGAAAATGATTTTCCTCACATATTGGCTTCAAGTCATTTTACACCAAAATATTTTCAAAAGACTATTCTTATACCTTATCCTACACATCGTATAATTACCATATGTCACCACTGGAAATAGAAAATGATGTTCTAAAGTTAAAAAAAAAAAATCTGCCACACCAGACCAACCTTAAGCAGATAATTTTACACAATTAATCACAACGTCAAAGATAATATAATAACTTGAAAATCTAACCATACGCAAAAGCAGCACTAAAATTATTAAGTCAACAATAATTTACAATCAAATAAAAATTCAAAAGACGAAACCGCAAAAGTAAAATGAATGAAGTTGAAGTGAAATAGAATAGTGTGAAAAGGGGCGAACCATTCCATCATCAACATCTTCAGGTCCGGCTGAACTAGAACCAACCCTCGCTCGCTGCATAGCTTTGTAAGCTTGATTTTTTCCCATTCTTTTAAATTTTGTTTGCCCAAATTAAAACTCAGAGATTTAAATGATAGAGTACTTGGAATATATAAAGCGAGAAAAAAGGGTGAACTTTGGGTTTATTATCACACACACGATAATAAAAGATAGTACAGTATAGTATAGATCTTGTTTTCCAGGAGGAAAAAAGAAGATTGGAAACCGCGACCGAATTGTATTTGGATAGATTTTTTTTGGATTGTTTTCGGTTTGGGTATGGATATCGCTTTATGGGTTTCAGTCTGGGTGTTTTTAGGCTTTTTATTTTAAACTACTGGATGATACCACGGGCACAATATATTAAGCATTCTGCTTATTCTTTTTCAAATGTTATAGTGGCAATGGAATAGTGTTCCATCTACCAATAAGAAATTGGACTATCATACCTTTTTGATATATCATATAAAATGGTAGGTCGACACAATATGTGTAAAAGAGGACATAAAAAGAAATTACAACATTACTCCTATTCAGTGAACCACAAGTAACAATTACAATCACACAGCTATCATGTATGGACAAGCAAAATGTGTTAGTAGCTGTAAATGCTCAAATAATCTTACTTATATTTCTTCATAAAGTATCAGGTATCAACAAGCAAGTGGCATGAAGCAAGTAAATAATATAGAATTAACCAAAAATTGATTAAACCTCAGGAAATCTAGAAATATTGTAACACTATGTGTTTACCATTACATTAGATGAACAAGAGAGGCCTACTTTTACATCAACAAATATCCAATAGAGTGAGAACTGCAATAGCTACACTATTAGTTGCCTCAAGAGAATGAAAAGAAGAAACTTAATTCTTTTTCACTCTCTTTCACAGACCTTCAAGTGCTAACTCAGGAATTAACTTTTAACAATAATTTTCACAACCTTGGAAAATTTGGATTCTCAAGATACATATATATGGGGCACAGGATAGACCAATATAACCAATATAACCAATATAACCAATATTTTACCAATACAACCTTTGAAAATATAAGTTCCAAGATAACCATAGCCCTATCCCTCCAAATCTTCATTACAACACGACAGTTCATGCCTATCCACCAGTCCCAACAAAATGGCACTAGCTACTTAGAGAAGGTAATCAATGAACAACAATGTCACGACCACCCTCGGGACCGTGATGGCGCCTAACGCCGCACTCGCTAAGCAAGCCAATGTTAGAGTTTCATTAGCCTTTTTCTGTTATTTTTCATAGATAAAAAATTAACAAAACTAAATCAAGTTCAAATAAAAACGGAAGTACATAATTAACCTGTCATCTATATACTATTAATATTGTTACTACCCAGAAACTGGTGTCACAATCCACGAACATTCTATGAATATCTACAAACATTCTATGAATATCTACAAACATTGGTGTGAAGGAAAAATTACATTTGTCTCGAAAGAAAAGAAAACATGAATGTAGAAATATAGGAGGGGACGCTAGGGCCTGCGGACGCCAGCAGGTCTACCTTGGGTCTCCTGAATAAAGTGTCTGCAACCGACCTCTCGATCAGCCACTACCAGCTCCAAAATCTGCACAGAAAGCGCAGAGTGCAGCACTAGTACAACCGACCCCATGTACCGGTAAGTGCCGAGCCTAACCTCGACGAGGTAATGATAAGGCTATGCGGGGTATTTACATACAACCTGCATACAATATATAATAAAGCAAAAGGGGAGTACGGGTCAAAATGGAACAGTGATATACAACAAAAATGAAACGGAACTCAAATATCTTATCAGTATCTAGTTATAACCAATCCTTAAGTGAGTTACAAAACTACTGAATAAATACACAACAAAAGAAAAATACATAAACAACAAACTGATGCGGCGCGCATCCCGATCCCACCATATAATCAGTAAAAATATGAACATTCACCCTTATTACTCTGTATCAATCCACCCTTATTACTCATGTTGCGGCGCGCAACCCGATCCCACCAGACAATAACAATCCACCCATATTACTCCTCAATATATCACCATTATTCCTCATGTTGCGGCGTGCAACCCTATCCCACTAGACAATCACATTTCACCCTTATTCCTCCTCAATATATCACCCTTATTCCTCATGTTGCAGTGTGCAACCCGATCCCACCATATTGGTACCAGTCACACAATAAGAACAGGAATTTCACAATTTAGCTCAAAACCCTCAATAATATTTAAGCCTCAAAACAAAGCAAACAGAAGGATATATACTTATGAAACTTCTCTCAATTAATACTACACATGGAGACCAACCAAGATATACCATGAAACACTGATGAACCAACTTAAACCAATAATGTAATACAATGAAACTACGGAATAAGTAATACCTTCAATAATGAGAACAACATCTAACAAGAAGCAATTAGACATGGAAGCACTAATAAGCATGTAGCAATTAAGGCAGGAAGACAATACATTAGGAACGGGGAAGAGAACAGGCTAATCAGATAATTTGGCGACGCATAGGTACTCGTCACCTCACCTATGCGCCACACACATGGATTTTCACATAGCAATTTAGTCGGGGATCTCTAATCCCACAAGTCAAAGTTAGACACAACACTTACCTCAATCCAACGGCCAACTCAACGCTCAATTACCATTTTTCCTCTAGTTTCCACCTCCGAACCACTCGTATCTAGTCATAATTAACTTAACAACATCAATTATCTCTAAAGAAATCAATTCCAATACATAATTATAAGTTTCCCAACATTTTCCTCAAAAAGTCAAAAATCAACCTCGGGTCCGCTTGGTCAAAACCCAAATTCGAACAAAAACCCGATTACCTATTCACCCCCGAGCCCGGGTACACAATTGGTTTTGGAATCAGTCCTCAATTTGAGGTCTAAATCCCCAAAATTCGATTATAGGTTGAAATCTTGTTAAAAGAAGTGAAAGATTGAAAGAATTGAGTTAAGAATCATTTACCTATGATTTGGGGAAGAAATGATCTTTGGAAAATCGCCCCTTGAGGTTTAAGTTTTGAAAAATGGGAGAATGAATGAAAAATCCTGTCTAAGTCCCTTTTACACAGCTGCAGATGTCGCAATTGCGACCTGAGCTTCACAAATGTGAAGGTGCTATCGCAATTACGAAGCCCTTCATAGTCCTGCTGCCTTCGCAAATGCGAGGAAAGTGTCGCAATTGCGATCACTGAACCTCGCAAATGCGAGTAAAAGTTCGCATTTGCGATCCTGACCCTTCCCAGACTTCCTTTGCAATTGCGAAGGTAACCTCGCAAATGCGAGAACTACTAGCCCAGCTTTTCTTTGCATTTGCGATGAAAGCCTCGCAAATGCGAAACTTGCAGGGTTTGCAATTGCGATGCCTGATCTCGCAAATGCGAGATCAGAGGTCTGCAACCAATTCAACTACACCAGCAATATTTTATAAGTTTCAAAATACCCCGTAGCCTATCCAAAACTCACCCGAGCCCTTGGGACTCCAAACCAAACATGCACACAAGTCTAAAAATATCATACAAACTTGCTCATGCAATCAAATCACCAAACTAATACCTAGAACTACGGATTTAGCACCAAAACCCATGAAATTTTCAAGAAAGTTTCAAAACTTCTACTTTCCCAACCAAAGGTCCGAATCACATCAAATCAACTCCGATTTTTACCAAATTTCACAGACATGGTTTAAATATTACATTAAACTTGTACCGGGCTACGAAACCAAAAATACGAGCTCGATACCAATAAGACCCCACATTAATCAATTTCCTTAAATCCTTACAATTTCATTCTTATAATTTTGTCAAAAATTCATTTCTCGAGCTAGGGACTTCGGAATTTGATTTTGGGCATACGCCTAGGTCCCATATTTTACTGCGGGCTCTCCGGGACCGTCAAAATACGGGTCCGGGCCCGTTTACTCAAAATGTTGACGAAGTCAACGAAAATCAACTTTTAAAGGCTAAAATTATTATTTTCTCAATTTTCCACATAAAGGATTTCTGGAAAAGCGCCCTGACTGCGCACTCAAATCGAGGAAAAATAAAATGAGGTTTTAAAGGCCTCGGAACACCGAATTGGGTTCTAAAATGCAAGATAACCTTTTGGGTCATCACAAACAAACATCGATGTAACAAGCTTATGTATATGATCTTCTGATTTAAGATGCATCATCAGATAACCCAAAGGATGGTAACAGCTAGTTTGTTTCTTTAGGATGTTCCACATAAGACGTGAATTTAACCTTTGCATTCGGAATGTCAAGAGCCAGATCATCAAGCTCATCCTTGATCCTCCCAAAGCTTACTAAATGATTTCTGGTGCAATTTCACTCTACAAGGATGAACAGATAGAAATACAAGAGCAATTTATACTTTTCTAGCATATAAACACACAAAAATCATCAAGGTAAACAATAAAGACAACATAGTGTAGCAGAAAAAGAAACAAACGATTAAATGTACGATAATGGTTAAATGGTATGGCTGAAAAATAGGCGCTTAATGACAGTTTGGAAAAGTACCTTGTATCCTGGATTTTCTATTGATGTACTTATGAAATAAGTGAAATCTAAAAGAATTAAACAATTTAATTCATAATATTAATAAGTGCATCAATCAGAAGTTCTGATTGCTGTCAAATTTTTTGGTTACTTGTTATAAGTGCATGGAAAATTTTTGAGAACCATTCTAATAAAAGCACAAAGATTTCATGAGAAAGGCATAGATTATTTGACAGCTGGACAAAATCAGTACTATATATCTTCCTTAGTTAGAGGTCCTTACGAAAAACTAATATGCGATTCTACTACCATAATATAATAACCCACAAGAGAATCCACTTGTTATTATTCACAACAACGTTGAAGAAAGCTATGGTTTCGATTTCTTGAGCAATCAAAATTAGCAAAGACGTTTAAGGAGAAAGAGGAAACTCGAGGGTTGTTTAATTTAACAGCAGCCTCCTGAAGAAGCTATGTAAATATTTTCAAAAGCCTATTCTTTGCTACAACACCAATTAGACAGTTGTGCAGCAACTCATGTACACTTGAAAATATAGCAAATTAATATCTTAGCCAGATCAGCCCCTGGAAAGTGTCATGACCCAAATTCCCAACCTTAGGGATCGTTGTAATGACCCGATTGGTCGTTTTGAGATCCAGCACGTCGTTCAGCAGTTGGGAATCATGAACAGCTTCATTTCAGGTATTGTGACTTGTGTGTATGGTCAGAGTTGAAATTCAGGAGGTTTGGAGTTAAATTGAAAGGAAAATTCTCATTTCAGAAGCCTTAAGTTGAAGAAATTGAGTAAGATTGAAATTTTGAGTAAACGACCTCGGAATCAGGATCTGAAAATTTCAGCAGGTTCGTATGGTGATTTCGGACTTGGGCGTATGTCCGGATCGGGATTTGGATAACCCGAGAGCGTTTCAGTGTATATTGTGGAAGTCAGCATTTTTGAAGAAATTTCCTAAGTTTGGCTTGAAGTGTATTTCAATGATATTGATGTCCGTTTGAGATTCCGAGTCTAGGAATAGCTTCGTATGGTAATTCTGGAGTTGGGAGCGCGATCAGAAGTGAATTCGGATGTCCGGAGGTCATTTTGAAGTCATTTGGCTAAAGATAGAAATTTGAAGGTTTTTGAGAAGTTTGACCGAGAGTTTGACTTTTTGATATCGGGGTCGGATTCCAATTCCGAAAGTTGGAGCAGGTCCGTAATGTCGAATATGACTTGTGTGCAAAATTTGGGGTCAATCGGACGTGATTTGATAGGTTTCGGCATCGGATGTAGAAGTTGAAATTTCAAAGTTCATAAAGTTTGAATTTTAGTGCGATTCGAGATTTCGGCGTTGTTTGATGTGATTTGAGGCCTCGATCAAGTTCGTATCATGTTTTGGGACATGTTGGTATAATTGGTTAAGGTCCCTAGGGCCTCGGGTGGATTTCGGAAGGTTAACAGAATGAATTTCGGACAAAACAAAGAAGGAAAAATTGCAGAAAATTTCTGCTGCATTTTTTGGACAGCAAATTGTGCGTCGAAGAGCTAACTTTGGAAGCGTATATATAATAATCTATAAGGAATATGAAAATTTACAAAACTTGAAAGTTGTAGATCTTGAAGTCTAGTTTTTAGAACATTAAACCATTTGTCATTTGGAGTTTTGTGCAAAACGATATGACCGATTGAAGATGGCTGGTGGGGCAGTTTCGCGAGAATTTTTTGATGCGTGGAGCCGACTTTAGAAGCTCATATCTCGGAATATATAAAGAGTTATATGGTTTACAACCTATCAAAGTAAAGATCTTCTAGTCTAATTTTTAAATCTTTAAACCGTTTGTTATTTGGATATTTCTACAAGAAGTTATGGCTGTTTTAACAGAAGGTATTCAACAAGGAAAATTTTTAATAGGATGTACAACCTGTGCACCACAAGTGCAAGGTACAACTCGATGAAGCAGGGGCAAATTCTTTAAACACGAATTTTGGCCATTTCTTTCATTTGGCTTGGATGATTTTGGAGAGCATTTCAAGGGGGATTTCATCAAGCATCAACGGTAAGTTGTTTCTACTTATTTCCAAGTTAAATACAAGATTTATTACATAGATTTGATATGAGACATTGGGAAAAATGTGGAAAAATTGCAAGAAAACCTAGAATTGATAAAATTTGATTTTAGCCACGAATTGAGCATGAATATTGGAGTAAATTGTGTGATTGAACTAGTAAAGCCTCGGGTAGAGATTATCTTCAAGAAATTTTGGAATCCGGGCACGTGGGCCCGAGGGCATTTTGGTCAATTCACTGAGCGGAGTTGGGAAATTATATAATCTGAATTTTTAGCAAATATTAGAGTATATTTTCATTGGTTTGTCGTTGTTTGGTTAGTTTGGGGGCGTTGTGCATCCATTGGAGTCGTCGGAAGGGCTTAGAAGCCGGTTATGGAACTTCGGAGCGAGGTGAGTCTCCTTTCTAACCTTGTAAGGGGAAAATGTCCCCATAGGTTCCTTATTGCTATGTATACATGTTGTGGGGTCCACGTACGTACCAAGTGACGAGAGTCCGTACGTGGCGACTATATTGCTATGTCGGGTAGCTTTAGAACTCACAAGCATGCCTCTATGTGCCCTATTTGTACCTTTGTTGTGTTATGAGTTGTCAATACTGATGAGGTGATATGGAAAAGTGAAACATTATGATTTATATCCTAGTTGACTATCCGTGGTATTGGCACAGTCCTGTTGAGTTCACTGTTGAGTTGGTACACATATGTAGTTATATATACGCACTTGTTATCGAGTCAGCACACAAGTCGCAGGTATGATGTGCGGTCGTGGGTTAGCTTATTATTATCGAGTCAGCACACGAGTTGCAGGTATGATGCGCGATCGTGGGTCAGCTTATCATTATCGAGTCAGCACACGAGTCGTAGGTATGATACGCGATCTTGGGTTAGCTTATCATTACCGAGTCAGCACACGAGTCGCAGGTACGATGCACGATCGTGGGTTAGCTTATTATTATCGCGTCAGCACGCGAGTCGCAGGTATGATTCGCGATCGTGGGTTAGCTTATGACCTCAGTCCTTATGACCACCCTTATGACTCCGGCCGGTTGTCTTGTCCTGGTATGTGTATGATCACTTGAGTTCTGAGTCACTTATAACTGGATTGTCAGGTATTGGTTAAGAGGAGATTTTGGTACTTTGTTGTTCATTTTTCAGTTATTATCTGGATTACGTTATTTGCTATGTACTTGTTGTTTACTGTCTCACATGCCTATTGCTTTAGCCATATCTCGTCATATATTATATTGCTGGACCTTAGTGAGTATCTAGTCGACCTCTCGTCACTACTCCTTCGAGTTTAGACGGGATACTCACTGGGTACATATATGTATATGTACTCATACTACACTTTCTGTGCATCTTGTTGCATAGGTACCTTTATAGTACAGTGATCGATTTGGGGACTTATACGGGCTGCATTTATCCAGAGGCGTTCCACAGCTGCCGGAGTCTCCCTTTTGTGTACTTATATTTTATATTTATTGCCTTTGTCCAATTTGTTTTTCGGACAAGCGTTGTATAATTGTATAAATTCTTAGCAATTGCTCATGGACTTGTGTCACCGGGTTCTGGGGATGTCTTGGTATTTCTTTTCTTTTTTGTATTAAGTTGGTTTCTTGCCGTATTTAAATTTCGAAATTTATTTATTTAATAATGAAAATGCAAGAAGAGGCTTCGATTCTAAAATATTAAACAG
>ML256507.1:9369-30613 GCA_005239495.1 Nicotiana undulata | reverse complement strand
CTATGATAAATATGAGAACTTCATGCTCCTTTCCTAGCCACAAACAACTACGTACCCAACTAGACAAAAACTTTCCATTGATCCCATTTAGAAGCTCACGGGTTTGATTCGTGATCAGGGAGAATTATACTACTAATTTCATTGGCCTCCGAGTCACAGGTATGATTCGTGATCGGGGAGAACTTATATTTTCTTTGGCCCCCGAGTCACAGGCATGATTCGTGATCGGGGAGAGTTTTACTTTGCATCATTGGCCCCGAGTCACAGGTATGATTCGTGATCGGGAGATTATATATATATGTCATTGGCCCCTGAGTCGCATGAATGATTCGCGAGCAGGGAGAGATATTTGCCCACGAGTCGCATGGATGATTCGCGATCGTGGAGATTTTATCGAGTCAGCGCACGAGTCGCAGGTATGATTCGCGAGCGTGTGGAGCTTTATGACCGAGTCAGTCCTTATGACCCACCCTTATGACTTCGGCCGATAGTCTTGTCCGTGTCGGTTATATATATATATATATATATATATATATATATACATACATAAGCATTGCATTGAGTTGGGATCGTACGATGGTGAGTTAAGGAACGATACTGAGAACTGAAAAGTGAATAACTGAGATAACAAGCTAAGATAAATCACAGATAATGAGAAGGAAAACAAGTGATACTTATGGTCAGTCTACAAAGAGAGGTTATGTTTAAGATCATTTATATGTTTGTTGATTACATGTCCTTATACTTGATGTATTTTCTATGATTATTTATTGCTCGGCTTGCATCTTATTTTATTATGTACTGGACCTTAGTGAGTATGTATTCTACCTCTCGTCACTACTCTTTACGAGTTTAGACGGGATACTCACTGGGTACATATTTGTTTATATGTACTCATGCTGCACTTTCTTTCTTTTTCTGCACTTGATTGTGCAGGTCTTGAGGCTGGTCCGTCTGGTCGTCCGCCTGCTGATAGATACTGATCGCGGTGTCACTCCATACGGTGAGCTGTCTTCTTGGCGTCATCCTGACAGCACCTCTGGAGCCTTCTAGTTTCATTTTGCTCAGTCTTTTGTTCCAGACTGCGGCTTGTATATTTTTGTATATATATATTTCAGTTGTTGTATCTATGTAGCCGCCCGTTGACACTGTGACACTAGTCCTGGCACACACTTGTTGTAGTTATGTTGGTAATTTGGGGTTGTATATATTGGACCTAGCTGTGGCTCAGCTTGTTTCTACGGCCTTACCCCATACCGTTGATTATATTCCGCACTTTTATTGTTATAGTTGTACGTTGGCTTGCCTAACCTCGCCGTTAGGTGCCATCACGACCTGAACCAGTTTTGGGTCGTGACATCCTTGTACTCAGAAGTAGTACTTCTTCAAATGAACAACATTCCAACTGGTTGAGATTCTACCGTCCATAGTTTCCAGCTCATAAGCGCCTTTTCTAGCAATGCCACAGACTTTGTAAGGTCCTTCCCAATTTGGATTTTGCTTTCCTGCTCCAGTTTCCTTTGTCGATTGGAAGACTTTATAAAAACGAAGTCCACAATTTTGAAATATCTGAGGTGAGCTTTTCTGTTGTAATATCGTTCTATAATTTGCTTTTGGCTTGCCATTCGTATTAGTGCAGCTTCTCTCCTTTGCTCGAGCAAATCCAGATTTGTTCTCAACTCGTTGTTGTTTGTTTCTTCTGTTGTTTTTGTGAACCTCATGCTTGGTTCACCGATTTCCACCGGTATTAAAGCTTCTCAACCATAAACAAATGCGGATGGAGTTTCTCCTGTGGCTTTTTTTGCAATAATTCTGTAAGCCCATAATATTGCCGGTATCTCGTCAGGCCAGTTTCCCTTGGCTTTTTCCAACCGTTTTTTTAAGTTGTTGATGATGACTTTGTTTGTTGACTCGACTTTTGCATTATCCACGGGGTGATATGGTGATGAAGTGATTCGTTTGATCTGCCAGCTTTCGAAGAACTCTGTGATTTGGGAGCTTATGAATTGCGGGCCATTGTCACATACGATCTCCTTTGGTATTCCAAAGCGGCATATTATGTGTCTCCATATGAAGCTTTTCACTTCTTTTTCTCGCACCTGTTTAAAAGCGTCTGCCTCCACCCATTTTGTGAAATAATCAGTTAATACGAGTAAGAATCGTACCTTTCCTTTAGCTGGGGGAAGAGGTCCCACTATATCCATACCCCATTTCCTGAATGGTCATTGTGACACCACTGGGTGGAGTAACTCTGTCGGTCTGTCAGGACCCCAAATCCTAACAAGTCATGATGGCGCCCATCGTGGAACTAGGCTAGCCAACCATCATATAACTACACATTTACTTTAATAAAGTTTCTCAAATCATTAATAACCAGCAAAAATGAGTATAAACTTCCTCTAAGTCTTTAAGCAAACATAATATAAACTAACAGTCTAAACAATCCCCCAAAACTAGAGTCAACCGATCACGAGCATCTAAGAATAAAACTAATTCTGCTAATGTCATAAATAATGTCTAGGAATAAAATACTAATACTAATAAAGAAAGGAAAATGGAGAAGTTGCGGACGCTGTACAACTACCTTGAAATCCCGAAAGATGACGATAACGAACTCGGATGGCTACTACTCTGAACCAGTACCTGGATCTGCACACAGAGGTGCAGGGAGTAATGATGAGTCACTACTGGAAAATAGGCCTATGGGAACGGATATTATGGCAACGGTTATTAAACCGTGCCAGTAGAGTAGGTACGGTAACGATTACAATCGTTACAGTACAATTTGGATAAAACAAGCACACTTTATATACTAAACCGTTCCAGTTGACAATTAACCGTTACCATAGGCCTTTTTATAGGAACAGTTGAATGAACCGTCCCAACAGGCCTATTTGTAGAAACGGTTTTAATTTTTTTTAAATATGGGAACGGGTATTTTGTTCCCTCCTCGTTCTTCCTCTTGAATTTTGCTAAACCCGCCAAACTAACCCCTTTTTATTTTTATTTCTTATTTATTTTATTTTGGTAAATATAATTACTAAATTAAAATTCTATATCGATCTCATCGCCCTTCTCAGTCCGATATCCTCACATTCTCATCTTCCTCATGCGACAGTCAAGCTCATCGCCCGTTACTCAGCAAATCACCAGCAAAGTATTAAACCCTAATCACTGTTATTAACCAAAAATTCCCAAATCTCCATTGCTAACCCAAATCCCCAAAGTGAGCAGTGAGAAATCAACCATTTGTTAACCCAAAACTCCCAAATTCCCAAAGTCCCAAACTCCATTTATTTCACTCGAAGGATCTGAAGAACAACGATTACAGGTGAAAAAAATATTTCAATCAGTTTCCACCCAAAAGGCAATCAATGAGCGGTGAGAAATCACCTTCAGGTAATATTTCTTTTCTAATTTGGGCATTATCTTCTATAATCGTTCTTTTTTCTTTAAGCTTTATGGTGTGAGCACTGTATACAATTTCTTGCTTGTTGACGTTTTGAACCCAAATAATTTGGGTTTAATTTGCGGTATAGCAAAAGTGGGTCAGAATTTTGAACCCATTTTTTTGTTAGATTCACATTTGTAAATTTATACAGTAAGTGTTTTCTGGCGTTTTGAGTTGATTTTGTTGAAGTTTTCTAAATTTGGAGGTGAATTTTGGTGCAAATATTCAAACTTTAGGAAGATAAAGAAGCAAGAAAAGGATTTTTTGTATTATTGGGTCTCTGTTTTCTTGGTGAATTTGGTGTATTTGTTATTGGATTGGTATTGCTAAATTTGTGTAGTGAGATAAAGAGAACACATAATTAATTCAGTGTGTCAAGATAATTAACCTGTACAACCTATGGCTGTTTATCGGGCGGATCGAGCGGTTATTTACTCTTAATTGTTCGGCTTATCAGCTTATCCTCTAGCCACCCGATAAGATATCGGGAGGATCAGTATCGATTTATCTATTATCGGACGGTTATCGGTGGATATCGGGCCACCCAATAATTAAAAACCTGTTTGGACTGATTACTTTTATTATGGGACCGAACTATAATTAAATAAACGGGCTATTGGAAACACCAAGTATAATGTTACAGTATTTCAGAATGAGAGTTTGTTGGTCTGTTCAAAGCATGACGGAATCACAGTTCATAAAAGGTTTGTAGAATCGCGAATGTTCTAGTTAACGAAGTATAATGTTACACAGATAAATCGAATGAACAAGCAGACTAATCAACTGTAATCTAAATGAATCAACCAATTTGGATTTGCTCAGTGGATCAAAGCCCTTTTTATGGTCCATTACCCTGAATCGGTAACTCTTTGAAGTGACACAGAAATAACTTCTCTTTATTTTCTAGTTAATTTTTAAGTGGAGATCATCACACAGATTCTGTTGGGTGGGGGAGGGAGGGATGAAGTAACCATGTCTAAGTTGCTATTTCACAATGTTTCATTTTCTTCTTAACCACTGATGATTTTACGAGTACAACACATTCGATTTTGGCAAAGGTTAGTGGTACTGGTATCACTTTTTCAAATCTAGAACATATGCTTTCTTTCAACATCTACTTTTCTATATCATTTTTTCCGCATGGCGTGATTGATCCTTTTTCTTTCTACTGCTTCAGACGTTATATATGAGACAACTTTGCATGCACTATAGATCCTCTATTGTTAATATTGGAACCAAGTTCTCATTCACTTTTACTTTTTCCTTGTGCAGACTATACCTGCTTGTTAAAATCTATATAAAAATTCCTTCACTTATCACTGCCTTCAAGATGAAGAAAGTTTGCAGTTTGACAATGCCATCAAATTCATAGGTGACTGTCATCACTTGTTAACTTAATACATCTATGCATACTTTTTGAGAAATGGTAATATAAATACATCTAAAGTTCTTTTGATAATTTTTTTACCTTTCAGGTTTGAGAGTTTTTTAGACTGATATATGATAGCAGAATGTTTATTGTTTAAATACTAGTTTTGTTGGATATCAAGAAGCTATAGAATTTGGAACAATAGAAAACATGTAAAGTTACGACCACCCTATACAATGGCTTTTGAATATCTTTTCAAAGTGTTCTGGAAGTATCTTTGAGATTTTCTCTTTAAGTCTCCTAAAGATATAAATCATAGAGATGATTTATATTCAAGTTAGGTTGAGGAACTTCATTTTTCTTCCAATAGGTTGTGACTCACTAAAAGTATCTTCTTAAGTTTGTTTCTTCTTTTCTTGTGGAATAACAAAATGTTTGTTTGCATCCCTAAGAAATCTGATTGAGCTTGAAAAGTATTGTTTGAAAAGCAGTAGTTATTTGATAATTATGAAACTAGTTTCTCACTTAGATCCATGCTTTTAGGTAAAAATATTTTTCTAGTGAGCAGTTTATATATACAACGATTCTTTGTAAATGCTTTGCACTGATGCCTAATTTAGTTTCTCTGGTGAATTATTGTGCTCTATTTTGGAGACTAAGTTTTGAATTAGCAATATATTTGATTGAATATGTGCATTATCCTATATCAAGGAACAAAACTGTACAAGTGACCATTTTTGGGTATATCAATTTGTGGAGGAGGTATTCTTTCCTTTGTTCTGCCTTTGTTTGTTTTATTGTAGTTAAAATATAAAATTATTCTTTAAGATAATGTCCCATGTGTACACTGAGTACATGAAGTTCTAAAAAAATTCTCTGTTCAGTTACTTTCCCTCACGATGTTTATAGGATGATAGTGAAAGGGAAGAGATTGGCTGGGCAGAGGGTCAGTAGAAAACTATCTTTTGGATTGTGGAACATCTCAAAAGATAGGGTCTAGGGGGCATGTAAAAAAACTCGTCCCTTGTTCAGTTACGATATGCTCCATTATTTCCCTTGTTCCTTTTCCTAATAATCACTTTTGTATTCTTATTCAGTTAATTTTAAGTCTTGTATTTCGACGCGATTCATAAGCATCATTTTTATATTTCCCTAATGAAAAGACTACTAATGGTTGGATGTAATTAACTTGCTTGTTCCTTAAGTTCAGTCAGTCACATTGTCACATGAGTTTTTTATTACAGAGTCTAATGATCTTTGAGTGATTTTTATGTCGGCTTGTTCATTCATTGGTAAACATACTTCCATTCACTTGCCAGATTTAGGAGTATTGTAATTTTGTCTTTTCCTTTTCTTAAGATATTCATTTTTAAATATTTCAACTTTTTCCCCCCGGGGAAAATGTAAGATGCTGCATATATGAGATTTTCTAACTGACATTGACTACAGTTCAAGGAGGTAGTGCTCTGTTCTGTTTCATTTACCTTCCTCTTTAAAATAATGCCCTTTTATTTTATCCTTGTCAATTTTGATAGGCAATTTCTGGCAGCATTAGTAGCTGTATTCTTTTTTAGTTTTTTATTTTCATCTAATATTGTTTAATTGATGAAGGGAGTGGCTATTCTACTGTAGGTAGTGGCCAGGTAATTAGACTATGAATGCAAAATCGCCAAAGCATAGTTTCTAAGGAGTTTGGGCTTCTTGGCGAATTTTTTTTCTGAAACATTCTGCCCAATTTTTTCAATTTCTGCCCAAACTTTCTGCCCAATTTTTATATCCTTTATTCTTAGTTTTTAAATTTCGTTTCACTTCAAAAAAGCGAGCACTTCGCTTCTCGCTTCTCGTGAAATGGGGGTTGTCATTTTTCTTCGCTTCACGCTCTTCACAACACTAGGTTGTATAATGTTACCAAGAGACTCTGATATGAAAAACAGGCCACACAATTGTATTATACATGGAATAGTTCCTGGATATATGTCATATTTTCGATTAAAAAATATGTTTGAAGCAAGAGGCTTTTAAAGGGAAAAGGAAAATAACAAAATTTACCAATCATTGCTCCAATTGTGCATATTGAACCAAATACAGAGTACTGGAATGGTAACAATTAAATAAAAATAAATTAAAGATTCTCGCGGGCTTCTACGGAAAGAGTACATCAAATCTTATTGCCTTATCTACATATTTTGAAACAATATGAACCAATTTACCTTTATGTAGTGATTTATAGCCAATATATGTGTCTCATGTCACAACACAAGTTCAAAAGTATTCTCTTTTTTCTTAAACATCGTGCACAGTCATATTATATGTTTTTCATGCCAAAATTGCTTTACCGTTTGTGACTTTCTGAGTTCCACCCTTAAAAGCAGTTGTCGATGTCAAATTAATATGCTTTTGGTTTATTTGGTAAGTTTTGTTGATTTACTTTTATTGTATAAGATATATATGAATTATGATGATAAAAGTTGGATGCATCTCCTGAGATGGACGGATGAGTATATCCGTGGAGTGAATGCTTTTCTGGATAAGGCATTTGAACGAGCCGCTCAAGGAAATGAAATATTATGCCCTTGCAAAAAGTGCATGAATCACTATTGGCATTATAAAAATGTGGTGGAGGATCATTTGGTTGTTCATGAATCGCTATTGGCATTAATGCATTCTGACTTTCGTTTAATGCATTCTGACTATCAAAAGAAATAAAAATCTAACTTTGACTTGCTTCACAGTTTGCCTAGCATAATACCATGGACTTCTGTTATAATTCTCATTATTATCTTGTGAATGAAATTGTAAGTAGAATGTATCAATGTTGCCTAGCATAATTCTCATCCTCCTATTCTTGGTAATTTTTCTGCTAGCAGTAGAATAAGCTGAATGCTCAAATACATCACCACCCATGTTATTCTGTTTGTTGATTTGAAGTGATAACATGTGATGATAATGATCCCCATCTGACCTCCTATAGCTGAAAATAATGAATATCTGCCATCATGATCAGTATATTTTTGTATTATTGGTTTTGCTAACCTATATTATGTTTGCTTTTCAGAATCTGAACAATATTTGAATAGTCATGAATCAAGAAGTGTGCTCAAGCAAAAAGAAAAAAATATCCAATCGCATTCCAGCTGGATCACTTGCATCTTTGCGAAATCAAAGAGTTTCATCGTTGACAATAAAAAGAACCTTTCAAGCTACAAGGTCAATGAAAATGAAGTACGACAATCAGAAGTTGGATTACCTCCATCTTCGTGAAACCAAAAGGTTTCGTTGCTGACAACAAAAAGAGTGGTGAATATAAGATCAAATGCAAAGGAAGAATGACAATCAGAATTAGGATCTCAGTTGCAAGAACAAGTGCAGTAAGTGCCACCGAATTTAACCTCTTCAGCAGCACAATAAGTACATGAACAAGTGCAAAAAGCCAATATGGATTCCATCACTCCTGCATCACAGGGAATACATGAATGATCTGATGATTCTACACATAATGAAGAAAATGAACAATTTTAGGAACAAGGTAAATATATATAAATTTAAATCATAAAAATAACTAACAATAGTGATTGATGCTTATCCTTGCTTTGTACTATTGCAGGCCCCTCCTCGCCAAAAAGAAAAAGAGGTCGTACTCAAATACCAAGAGTTCATGGAAGAAAGGAGCGTAAAAGAATCATTCTACATGAGTATAATCAACCCATTGGTCCTACTGATGATGTTGTAAAAGAGTTGGGTAGCTTCCTCGGCACAGTGGCAAGGAGTGAGACTTTTTGTCCTCTTAATGTATTTAATTGAAGAATACTAGACACAAAAGAGGATATATGGAAATATATCAAGGTATGAAGTTCCCGATGTTCAATAAATGTGGATGATATTTCTTATTTCTTACAGTACCCCAATTGCACTAAATATGTAGGAAAAATATGACATTCCTGACGAGGCTAAACCATAGGTTTTTGAATCAATTGAAGAAAAACCACTTTAAAGACTACGAGAATGATGAGCTTCGAATGGCGAATAGCCCATTAGATGTTCCGGCATCTCACTTTAAGGAACTTCTTAAATATTGAAACCCCTCTCCTCACAAGGTAATTACATCAAGAATAGGCCAGTAGAATATGCATCATAATATTCACATGCCTCTTATGTTCCTTGGGTGCATAATAAGTTGCTATTTGGTTGACTCATTTATTTGCAGAAAATGTCTGAAACCAATACTGAGGATCGAAATAAGTTGAAGTGTCCACACACTGCTGGCAAAACACCTTTTGCTCTAATTCGCGAGGTTTGATGTTTTATTTTTCTTTGCTTTTTTTTAATTATGAACTTGCTAACTTTACATGGAAAGATTCTTATACTAGTTTTCATGTAACTAGGAAAAAAAGAAGCAAATGTCTGACACTTCGGATACTCTATCAAGTAAGAACATTTTTGTGGCTACAAGAAAAAAAAAACTTGACCGAGTATACAAAAGCTCATATGACAATATGATTAGTAAAATTGTAAGAAATTTCTAATTTAAAGTTTGTCTTGATTATTTATTTGTTCTTAATTAATGATTCAGGTTTATTTACTTAAACTCTTTTCTCTCGCATTTGGTTTGTAGGCTGAAATAGAGAGACTACAATCAACTCAAGAAAGTGAAGATGGTAGTCATTCAGCTGATGTTTTCACATCAGTGATGGGACCTGAACATCCAGGTCGCGTGAGATTGTATGGAAGAGGGGTTACCAAGACTGTCTTAAAAGAGAAAGGGAATCTTGGATCTTCTTCTGATGCTGCTGATGAGATGATGCAACAGAAAATAGAGGAAATAGAAGAGAGGATGCAACGAAAAATGCTGGAAAAGTTGAACGAACAAACTGATGCTATGGAACAACATATTACAATGAACGTTGTCGCACGACTTCAGTGTCTGAACCCAGAATTGCGACTTGATCCTGACATGCTAAGGTTCGTAGAAGCTTCCTCTGCACAACAAGCTATTGTTCAACAAAACAATCGACCATCAGCTGGTAGTAACAATCGAGGTCAGTACTTACCAAATGTTATACATTTTCTTCTATTTCTTCTACTTCTCCTCCTTCTTTGTGCTTCTTCTTCTGACACTTCTCGCTCTCTCAAAGTGTAAATAGTTTTTTTTTACTTTGCCTATGGCACTTAGTCATGCAAATGAAAGAAATGAAAAGAAAATACCTAACATTTGGAATTGTTGCAAAATGTATGGCTTGTGCCTTGTGGTATTTGGCACTTGATAGTGATATTTTGTGTTGTTGACTGCCTTGTTGGCTTGTTGGTTGTTGCCATTAATTTTAATTGTTGTGTTGCTCTTGAAGGCCTTGTTGACTACCTTGTTGGCCTTGTTGGCCTGTTGGTTTTTTCCATTAAGTTACAAAATGTATGGCTTGTGGTTGTTGCTAGTTTGGTTGGACTGCTGTAGTTTAATAGTTTATGGTGTTTGGTAAGTGTTCCTATTATCTTATAGGGAAAAATAAATAGTCAGAAAGACTATTTTGAAGACCATTGTCAAAATAGTCAGCAAGTTCCTGTTTTGCGTAGTATGATTCTTCCCTGTGTTGTTCTAGTGTCTCCAGTGTTCCATATGCGTTGTGTCTTTCCATGTTGCATCATTATCTCATTTGCACATGAGTTCTGAAAATTACTCATGAGTACGTTGAGGCAATGTAATATTGATGTACTGCCTTTACGCACACAAATGGGATAACTCCTTTGCTTGTTTCTTGTACCCATTCCATGATAGTGTACCTGAGTAGTCCAGTTACTCTGCCATCCAAGAGTGTTAACCCTTTTTGCATTGTACCATTCCGTGTCCATTATCCAAATGAGGCATGCAATGAGTAGATGAAATCCAGTGGTGATTTTGCCTCCAAATTTGGGTGTTGTCCATTTGTGTCTTGTTGTATCCATCATCCTGGGTGACATTTTATATGATGTTGAGTTGTGTTGCATCAAGATCCAGACCAACGAGGTCCCAAATATTTTCCCAATTCAAAGACAACTCCAATGTTTGCATAGGTCACAATTGACCTTTTCCAGTTGTTGCTTCTCATACTTGTGCATGTCACTTTTCCTTCTTCAAGGGAAACTAAGCTATGGGGGCTTTATTTATTTATTTTGGAAAACGAATTATAAAAAATGAACACCCTTGGTTCTGTGTTTATTTAGATTATGTTGAATTATATCAAACCCATTTTTGGTTTTGAAACGAGTAGTTCTCTTGAAGAGTAATGGTTTTATTTATCCTCTTTTGTAGGTGGGGTAGATCAAGAAATGGAAAAACAAGATGGAAGTGAAGAACTATACCTTACTTGAGATGAATTTTGAATTGCTATAGATGAATGTTCTATAGGAATTTTTTGTTATCAATATTTTTGAAACTTACTCTCTTGAAATGTATTAAACTTATGCATTTGGGGTAGAACATTTGCTTTATGGATATTATTATTTGCTTGATGGATGATTTATATTATTAATAGTTTCATTTTATGATTTATTTAAATTTTAGTGTTATTATAATTTATTATATATATAAATATTTATTTATAGAAGGGGTTATATTTTTGTTTCAACTGAACCGTGGCAATAGCCTACCAGATTCGTTGCAATAGGATATAAAATAGAGTTCCATTATACAATGCAAATCGTTGCAATAGGTCATATAAACCGTTCCAAAATGACCTATTAAAAGTTCCAAGACAAAAAATAACCGGTGCGATAGCCTAAAGGAATCGTTGTGATATCCATAAATAATCGTAACAATAGCTTACATAAGTGTTGCATTAAATAATATGGTAACGGTTAAGACCCGTTCCACAAACACTGTAGTAACGGTTTTAAACCGTTCCAATTGGAAAAAATAACCGTTCCAACAGAGGAGGGGAAACCGTTTCCATAGATGAATCTATAACCACGGAGATGCAAACCGTTGCAAAAACCGTTCCTATAGACCTATTGGTACGCGGACTGATGGAACGGTTTGTAAACCGTTCCTATATCTCTATGGAAACGGTTATGTAGTCTATGAGAACGGTTTTGCAACCATTAACATAGGCCAATTTTTCAGTAGTGAGTACGCCAACTCAGTAGTAATGAAAATAAATCACAGTCTGAAAAACAATAAACACACAGAAACAAATACACCAATCCACAAAATAATAAAATGCCAAGTCTCAATAAAGTGTACATAAGTTCGAAAACCAGTTTCCGTAAAAATCCTTGAAACAAGTATAATTTCAAATGTTTCTCAGTAAAACCCCCAAAAATATTAATATGAAAATGAAGTGAATCATAATCAAAACTCAGTAAAATATTATCATAAAACTGCCCATCGGGCCAAATCATCACTCAGAAATATTCCCTCAGCACCTCACCATCACTCAGCATCAGCCCCTCGGAAAACCTCGCTGTCACTCATGCCTCCCAATCACTCATCACTCGGAACTCGGCACTCTCCACTCGCCACTCGCACTCAGTAGGTTCCTGCGCTCATTGGGGGTGGACAGACTCCGGAGGGGCTCCTACAGCCAAAACGCTATAAACAAGCCACATCATGGCATAAATCATCTCTCAGGCTCTCGGCCTCTCTCATATCATCAATATCCTCACAATGTTGGACCTCGGCCTCACTCAGTCAAACACTCTCAACATGCCACTCGGGCCATAAATAAACAGGGTTCTCGACCCAAATATAATATTTCATTTCAAGAAATAGTAATATCATCAAATAAGAGTGTCAACAATTTCATAAGAAAGACTGAGGGTAAAATCACAGTTTCAAAGTGAGGAATATCAGTAAAATAGCCCCAAGGGGTTAAAACAGATCGGCACTAGGCCCCAAATATGGCTTACAGCCCAAGTATAACAAAACATAGTAATACTAATAACCATATGCTTTAAAAGCGGTTTCGCAACTCAATAGTTGCCTAAAAGGGAACATATTTCCAAATTTCTAATTCGTGCACGCCCCACACTCATCATCCAGTGTGTGCGTCACTCCAAAACCGTGAAAGGATGCAAAGTCTGGGGTTTCATACTCTCAGGACAGGACTTAAAGACATTACTTACCTCAAACTAGCCCGAAAAGCTACTCTGCACTCCGCTTGCCTCTCGAATCAACTTCGAGTGCTCCAAATCTATAAAGATCAGATTTTTCTCATCAAACTATGCTAAGGGAATGAATTCCAATTGAAAAATATCAATTTTAGCACAAAACTCGAAATTAGCCAAAACCCGACCCCCAGGCCCCCATATCGGAACTAGACAAATTTTATACCAAAATATTCTTCATCATCTCACGAGTCCGTGCATATAAAGAACTCTAAAATCGGAGTTCGTTTGACCCTTCAAATCATCCCTAAAAGGTCTCATATTCTCAAACCCTAATTCCATCTTTTTCTACTGATTTTCATCAATTAAACAATGATAATTTGGTCTTTAATCACATATAATCAAGTTTTAGGGTCCAAATTCCTTACCTTAATGAATAACAATGATTTCTTCTCTTAAAAATTGCCTCAAAAGCTTCTTCCTGTTCAAAAATGGTGGAAAAGTGGGTATTGATCGCGGAGGGTTTATTTAAATACTGCCAAGGGATTTCCTTAATCGAGAACGTGGCCTCCTCCCTGCGTTCGCGAAGGAAATTTTCCTAGGCCTCAAATTAACCCTACGTGAATGCACTGAAAGGTCGCGATCGCAATGCGTTGCCTGGACAGCCTTCCGCGAACGCGGTCGGCCCCTCGCGATCGCACAAGACAAAATCCCCGGGTCGCCAATCACTCAAACCTCTTCCCGAACGCAGTGCATCCTCCACCTATACCTTCACGTTCGCATCCTTCCCTTCACGAATGCGAAGAACAAATCGGCCACCTCCCCAGTTAATACTTCGCGAACGGGGAACCCCATCCGCGAACACGATGAACGTTTTTTCTGCAACACCACACCAGCAAAACAACATAAGTGCTAAACCATGAATCGATCCGCTAACCACCCGAAACTCACCTGAGGCCCTCGGGACCTCAACCAAACCTACCAACATATCCTATAACATCATTCAAACTTAGTAGAGCCTTCGAAACACCAAAACAACATCAAAACACCAAAATCACCTCGAATTCAAGCCTAAGAACTTCGAAATTTCTAAAATCCACCGACGATGCCGAAACTATCCAAAACACATCTGATTGACCTGAAATTTTGCATACATATCCAAAATGGAATTACGAACCTATTACAACTTTCGAAATTCCATTCCGACCCCGATAGCCTATTTTCCACTGCCGACCAGAAATCACCAAAAACTGACTTTCGCCAATTCAAGCCTTATTCTACACCGGACATCACCAAAATATTCCGAACACACTCCTAAGTCTCAAATCACCTAACGAAGCTATCCGAGCCATAAAATCCGCATTTCGGAGTTATTTACCAATAAGTCAATTCTTAGTTGACTTTTCCAACTATAAGGCTATTTAAAAGACTAAATGACTAAATCCTCACTACAACCATTCCAATTCCGAGCCTACCAACTCTAACACATCATAAACAGTATAACCAAGCTATGACAAGGCAAAAACAGTAAATTTAATGCAAGTTCTACATAACGACCGACCGGGTCGTTACACGGTCGATGCATATTGTTAGCATACTGTTGACATTTGTCGCATTTAGCTACGAACTTTTCAGCCTCTTCTTCAATTTTAGGCCAATAGTACCCTACTCTGATTAGGTTTTTGACTAAGGATCTCGCTTCTGCGTGGTTTCCGCAATGTCCCTCGTGTACTTCTTTCATCACGCACTCCGTTTGATTGGGTCCAAGGCACTTTGCTAGGAGACCTCCAAACATTTTGCGGTATAAAGTATCACGAACTAGGAAATACCGTGCAGCTTTCCGGCGAAGCGCTTGAGCTGCTTTTTTATCTTCTGGTACGTTACCATTCTGCAAAAATTTTACAATTTGTTTCTCCAATCCCAGGTTAAATTGTTAAATGTTACCTCATTTTTGTCCTGGTCGATTTTTGGATGGAATAAGTGTATCACAATTGCATTGTCCTTATTTGTTACTTCGGTAACTGATGCGAGGTTAGCCAACGCATCTGCTTCTGCATTTTCCTCCCTGAGTATTTGCATAACTTTTTATGACTGGAATTGCCTTGCTAGGTCTCGTGCCTTTTTCAGATATTGTTGCATTCGAGCCTCTCTAGCGGTATAAGTCCCATACATCTGGTTTACCACTAGTTGAGAGTCACTTTTGATCACGATCTACTCAATTGAGAGTTCTCGTGCCAATTCAAGCCCTACAATGACAACTTCGTACTCTGCTTCATTGTTAGTTATAGGATAACATTTAATGGATTGTCGTATCTTTTCACCCGTAGGTGATATTAAAACAATGCCCAAGTTGGCTCTTTTGACATTAGAAGAGCCATCAGTAAACAGAGTCCATATTCCTGGATTAGCTCTGTTGAAGATTTGTAATTCTTTTTCCACTTCAGGGATACGCTAGTATTAAAATCAGCGACGAAATCAGCTAGAATTTTAGACTTTATTGCAGTCCTATGCTGATATATTATATCATGTTCGCTTCAATATATTGCCCACTTAGCTAATCTCCTTGATAACTCTTGTTTATGCAAAATATTTCTCAGTGGATATGAGGTCACAACAGTAATTGGGTGACATTGAAAGTACGGTCCTAACTTTCTAGCTGCCATGATTAGGGCTAAGGCTAATTTTTCTAGATGAGGATATCTAGTTTCAGCATCTAATAAAGACTTGCTTATATAATAAATTAGAGATTGTTTACATTTGTCTTCTATTACCAATACTGCACTTACGGCAATTTCTGCAACGACAAGATAGACATACAACCTTTCCCCTTCCTTTGGTTTAGACAGCAACAGAAGTTTTGATAGATATGTCTTCAGGTCTTTGAGAGCTTGTCTACATTCTTCAGTCCATTCGAACTGATTCTGCTTTTTTAGAGCAAAAAAAGAATTTAAAACTCTTCTCCAAAGACCTGGAGATAAATCTTACTAAGGATGAAATTCTTCATGTTAGTCTTTGAATTTCTTTTTTGTTCGTAAGTGTAAAGACCTGTAAAAATTTCTTGCTTAAAATAATGCCCGAATAAGTCCCCGAGTTGTTATCTCTGTGGAAATTCCTAAAACGGACCTTGATTTTGTAAAAATACCCTCGGGATTTGAAAGAACTTAATTTTTCTAGAAATTGGGTGTTATGCGACGCACTATGCGATCACATAACGTGTATGCGAACCGCATAGTGGTCGCATACACGGGTAGATCACTGCCCAACTGAAGGGGTACGACGCACAAAGCTATCGCATAACGTGTCTGCGGACCGCATAGTAGTCGCATACCCGGGCATAATGTTTCCAAAATTTGGCCCACCTGGGGGCCATTCTGCGGTCCAAAATGCGAACCGCATGTCAGGAATGCGACCGCATTCCTGACCGCATATTCGACGCGGTCTGTTATTTTTCAGAAATTTTATACCCGACCCCAGTTTCATTAACCCCCACCCCCTTTCATTTTAACAAGTTTCTGAACAAAAATAGAGATAAGGAAAGGAGATTTCTTGAGAGAGGAAGTGACCCTTCCATTAGAGTGATTTTAAAGGTCTCCCAGGCCCGGTATTTCGAGTAATCTCCTTCTTCCCCATTCCAACAGGTAAGGGTTCCCAATCCCTCTTTCTTCTTTTCTATAAATTTTCTGATTTTAAACAAGGGGAGGGTTGGCATGAATTGATCCTTGAAAATAGTAACTAAGACCTTGCATGCATGTTTAGAAATGGTTTTAATTTAGTAAAAGGGAGTGACTTGGGGTAAAACTTTACAAAGATAGGGTTGGTGACCTAATGGGTTCACATAGTGCTTGACAAATTACTTGAGAGAGAATCCGAATTGCATGCATGACTTCAATTCTGAGTTGAATGTGTTTAATTGTTAACTAGATTGACGATACTAGTCGGTTCGGTGATTTCAAGTAAAAGTTGAAAAAGGAAACTCGATTCCAGGTATGTATGGTTAATTTTAACCCTTGTAGAGTCTCCCCGTTGGTGTTCGAGCATACGGTATGTGTACATGCATGAGATTATGTGAAGTACTATCTTAGTTGATCGCCCCTCTACTGTGTTATTTGAGGTTGTGAACGGTGATTGGGCGTGCCTACCTTATTATGTGACAAGCTTATAATTGTTTGAAGTTATTGATATGAAACGATGTAAATAAGTTGAACGATTATGGCAATACTTTGTACATTGAATTGATACTTGGTGAAAATTCGGGTGCCTTGAGCCCAAGCAAATAAACTGTTAAATGGGAATCTGTGATCCTTGAAAGAAAGGCCCATGTGATGAAATTGTTTGTTATTGTTGTCGTTGTGATAAGGTCATGGTGACGTTGCTGTGAAATATGAATTGTCAGATGGGGTAAAGTTGTTGGCACACTATATGTGATCCATTGTTGGATAAAGATTTTCTGTGACCGTGATTATTTGGCTGTTATGAATGATTTTCCTTGATGATGGGAATCTTTGTGATTTGCTCGCTCGTTGTTGTGAACTTATGTTCTTTGTGATGAAAGTCTTTGTGATCAAATTGGTGGTGTGTTTATTGTCAGGTGGGATCGGGTTGCGCACCGCAACACGTAGCAATAAGGGTGGCAGGGGTAATAAGGGTTAGAGCAGGGGATAAGGGTGTCCGAGGTAACAAGGGTGACCGAGGTAATAAGGATGGAATATGATCATTATCACTCTTGAATATGGAGGTGTTACTAATGTCAGGGAAATTTGTGAAACTCTTGATTTGGTTGTTTTGATTTATGTGCAATGTTTTGCTGAATTCTATTAACTGTCTCTTATCTGTGTACTACTTGATTGTAATTGGGGTAAGGTTTGTTCATACATACTAGTACTATTCCACAGTACTAACGTCCCTTTTGCCGGGGGCGCTACATCTTTTATATGTATGTAGGTGGTTCCGCAGCAGGTAGCTCAGTCCGCTAATAGTGCTACCTCCTCTTCATCTTCTCAGCGGTTGTGGTGAGCCTTTTTCCTTCCCGGGGCCGTGTGTTGATTTTATCACCTTCTTTTGCTTATATTAAAAAGGTATAGCCGGGGCCTTGTTACCGGCAAGCATATAAACTCACTAGCATTTGTAGAGGCTCCGTAGACGCAATGTGGGTAGTGTATATATGTATTTTTGGGTATTAACAATACGTACTCGGAACCGTAAACCATGTTGGAAAATTTGTAGGTACGGATATTATGTATGTTTGAAAATTATTTGCTAACATGTTAAAAGAGTGAACAATGGGAACATGCTGTATGATGTAATTTGAAACTAAGATTGGCTAACTCATTTGAATTAATGTATGTTATGTACGCGGGGTAATACGTTGGGCAGGAAGGGAAAACCAGGTTCGCTTGACTGGGATCATCCGGTTAGGCGCCGGTCTCGCCCCTCGATTTTGGGTCGTGACAGTAAGTATCTCGGGTATTTCATCAATAACTTTAATTTGAGCAGGATTTACTACTATACCTCTATTTGATACGAGAAAACCCAAAAACTTACCTGACTCCACGCCAAAGGTGCATTTTTATGGATTTAATTTCATGTTATACCTGCGCAGGATTTTGAAGGTGATTGAAAGATGCTGGAAATGATCTTCCGCTTGTGTCGATTTCACCAGCATATCATCAATGTATACTTCCATTGTTTTCCCCATATGTTCCTGGAACATCTTGGTCACTAACCTTTGATATGTGGCTCCAGCATTTTTCAGGCCAAAAGGCATGACTTTGTAACAATAAGTCCCCATGTTTGTAATGAAGGAAGTTTTTTCCTCATGTGAGGGATCCATTTTTATCTGATTATAACTAGAATACGCATCTAGAAAGCTTAACAATTCATGACCTGCAGTGGCATCAATCATTTGATCTATCTGCGGTAATGGAAATGAGTCTTTAGGGCATGCTTTATTAAGATCTGTGTAACCTACGCATACTCTCCATTTACCATTATTTTTGGGTACCACTACGGTATTAGCTAGCCAATTAGGATATTTTACCTCACATATTGAACCAATTTTCAAGAGTTTCTATACATCTTCATCGATTACTTGGTTCTTGAATGGTCGTTGCTTTCTTTTCTTTTGCTTGACAGGAACGAAGGATGGATCTTCATTTAGTTTATGAGTCATCACTTCTGGAGGTATACCTGTCATATCTGAATGGGACCAAGCGAAACAATTTGCGTTAGATTTTAAATATTCAATTAACTTACCTCTTTTCGCGGGGCTTAGCCTCATGCCTATATGAACTTTTTGCTCAGGCTCTTGTTCGAACAGTGGGATAGCTTCGACCTCCTCAGTGGTTGTTTTGATATGCTCGTCTTCTTCTGGCTCCTGAATGATATCGGGTCTGGAATCTATGTCCGTATGTTTTTTCTTTGTGGTGATTTGGTTCACCTTCTCATGGCTATATTATTCCGTACCTGTTTGGGTGATTTCCTCGTCTTTTGATTCTTCCGCTACCTCTTCTTTGTCAGAGTGTACTACTGAATTTATATTCCTTGAGGTCTGTTGATCACCTCGAATCTGTTGGATTCCCCATTTGGAAGAGAATTTAATTACTTGATGTAAAGTAGATGGTATTGCTTCCATATCATGAATCCATGGTCTCCCCATGATTACGTTGTAAGCCATATCAGTATCTATTTGTATTCTTGATTACTCCTTCTGCATAGGTACTAAGCTCGATTTTCCCTTTTGTTATGACCGTAGAGTTGTCAAACGCAGATAAGGCCCGTGCTTTTGGGATTACTCGATCCTCCATTAGCATTTCTTCCACAACTCTCAATAAAATGATGTTGACTGAGCTACCTGGATCAATCAACACTCTTTTGACGTTAGTGTCATGTATAAGTAGGGATATTACCAGTGCGTCATTATGAGGAAGCAGCAGTCCGTTGACATCGGCGTCGTCGAATGATATATTGTCTGCTTCCATGTCTTCACGAATCTGCTTCCCATGTGTAATTGTAAATTTTGTTGTTCTTTTTCAAACTACTCCGTTCACCTCTTCTCCTCCATGTATCACATTCACTGTTCTCTTTGGAGATGGTGGCTTTGGGAGCTCTTGCATGTTCTTCATATATGCATGTTTACCTTTTTCACTAAACAGTTTTGTTAGATAGCCATGTCTTAATAATTGTTCTACCTCACCTTGCAATAACCTGCAATCTGATGTCCTGTGTCCATGATCGTTATGGAATTCGCACTAGACCTCTGGATTCCTTCTATTTGGATTCGATCTCATTTCTTTGGGCGATCAAACTTTATCGCCCATGTTTCTTAGCACTGTAATTAATTTAGAAGTACTTACATTGAAGTTGTAGTCTCCAATTCTTGCATTACCTATATCCCGATCCTTTATGGATCTTGATGAGGATGAGCTCGTATCTCTATTTGACGGTCTACATTGTGACCGCGTGTTTTCAAACTTGGAACAAGTTTCTCGTCCCGAAGGTCCCATATATGGATCATACCTATTTTTACCTGTTCTTCTTTCTGGTTCGGAGCGTCTAGAACTGGTTCGATCTTCAGCTTTTGATTGAGCTATGGTGTCTTCTTGTCACGACCTCAAATCCTAACAGGCCGTGATGGCGCCTATCGTGGAACTAGGATAGCCAACCATCACATCGCTACGCTTTTGTTCAATTAAAATAGTTCACAATTAAATAAAGAGCAAGCAACCATAGCATAAATGATATAATTAAGTCTTAGCGTCCCCATAACATTCTAAACAACCTCCCAAGAACTGGAGTCAATAGTCATGAGCATCTAAGAATAAATAAATCTAACTCTGCTAAAACTATAATATATGTCTCTGAATCAAATGCTAAGACTAAATAAGGAAGGGAAATGGAGAAGCTGTGGACGCTGGACAGCTACCTCGAAATCCCGTGAAATGCTGCTATCAACTGCGTCAGCTACTGCTGCGAACTAGTACCTGGATCTGTGCACAGAGGCACAGGGAGTCTTTATGAGTACGCCAACTCAGTAGTAATGAAAATAAATCACAGTCTGAGTAATATAAACACACATAACATGTACACAATTCCACAAACCAGTAAAACACCAAGTCACCACATGGTATTCATCAATTAATGAGTTCGAAATAAGTTTCCAGAAAACCTTTGAAACAAGTGCAATATCAGTATATCTCAGTAAAATTCTCAGTAAAACCAGTGTGAAAATGAAGTAAATCATAGTTTGAAAACTCAGTAAAACCTTTCATAAAACTGCTCATCGGGCCATAATCATTTCTTGTAACAATATTTTCCAGTATCAGCCCATCAGGCATCCTCACAATCACTCTGCC
>ML256506.1:9837-31833 GCA_005239495.1 Nicotiana undulata | reverse complement strand
CCTGATCTTCAGTCTCCCCATCTTCTGATTCCTCATCTGAACTTTCCTCCCAAGCAGCGACCATAGCCTGTGTTGTGGTCTTCTTGGGTTGGACCAGTTCCTTCTTCTTTTTCCTTCTTTCATATCTCTCCTTTTTCTATTCTACTTCCCACTAGGGACAATTTTTGATGAGATGGTCAGTCTTACCACATCATCCCTCGTTGGTTGGACTTTCTGGAGCTTTTGCTTTGTTGTAGTTTCCTCCTCTAGAGATGCCCTTATTCCTCATGAGAAAGTTTCTGAATTCTTTGGTAATCATGGATAACTCATCTTCCTCCAGATCTGCTCCCTCAGTGATTCTCAGTGCTAGACTCCTCTCCTTATTTGGTCCATCCATCTTCATTGTCTGCTTTTTGAGTTCATATGCAGTGAGGTTTCCAATCAGCTCATCCAATCTCAGGGTTGCCATATTTTTGGATTCCTGGATAGTAGTGATTTTGCTTTCCCAGGAAATTGGCAAGACCCTTGTTAGGATCTTCTCAACCCTGTCCTCTTCAAGAATGACTCTTCCAAGAGATTTTAGTTCATTTGTCAAGGTTGTGAACCTTGTATACATCTCTTGGATAGTCTCTCCTTCTTTCATAATGAAGTTTTCATACTGAGAGTATAGTAGAGTACCTTTTGACCTCTTTACCTGAGGTGTTCCTTCATGGGCTACTTGTAGAGTATCCCAAATTTCTTTGGTTGTGGTGCAACTTTGGATTCTGATGTATTCATCTGGACCCAATCCACAAACTAGCCACTTCTTGGCCTTAGCATTCTTCTCCCATTTCTTCAGGTCTTCAGCAGTGCAATCAGCCATAGTCTTTGGTACATCCACACCTTCAACATTCTTCTTCATTGTAGCTAGAGGCCCATCAGTGACTATGTCCCAGAGTTCATAGTCTTCTCCTATCAGGTGGTCCTTCATCCTGTTCTTCCACCAAGAGTAGTACTGGCCATTGAAGAGTGGTGGCCTTGCAGTTGATTGACCTTCCCAGTTCCCAGGTGGTGCACTCATTTTGATCTTTTCCAAGGTGTTAGCCTTTTCAAGGATAACCTGCTCTGATACCAATTGATGTTTTAGACGTCAATACCACACAAGAATATAGGTTAAAAGTGTGGTACCCAATTTTTCGAGTGATGTCTTACAAGAAGAGCCCNGACTTACAAAATAAGCTCTTTTGTAATCCTAGGACTAACTCTAATCCCTTTGTATCAACTATCCTCTAGCTAATTTCTACAAGCTTCAAGTTAACTCTAACTTGAACAATATGTACCAAATACAATTTGCTTCTAAGAAAGCTGATAAGATACAGTATTGAAACACTTACTACAATCAACTAGACTCAATACATCAACGATGAAACTGGTTCTTCTAGCTGAATTGTAGCCTTTGTATCGCACACTAAATCTGCTTGCAAAACAACTTTGGGAATTTTGCCTTCAGATCTTGATTCACTTCAGTACTTGTGCGTCTCTATCTCCAGCAGAAATACTTCGAGTATTTATAGAGTCAGTAGTTGAATTTGTCGATCAATTCTAGTTCAACTCTTCCTGGGAGAAAGAATTCGAATTAAACTCAACTTCCTTCCGTTGTTACTTTCCTTGCTGAATGCAACTTCTATTCTCTCATCAGTTTGCAACCTTTTTGCACTAGGAGACAATCTCTTGGTTCATTGATACTTCACAATCACAAATATATCGTATATGCGTACGGTTTATGTGCCAAGATGTGTGCTCTGATGGACCTGGTTCAACTGGTCAGCCTTTCTCAATCTTCAAAACTATGCAGTGACATGGGTCAACAAAGAGTAGTCTACAATTCTAAGTATAAAATATGTAAGAAAGAGATTCTCAAAGATTACCCGATTTAAAGCGTGTTGAGCCTCGTTGAACAAGCAGGTGGACCCCACATCGTTCATCATGGTGTGGTCCTCTTTGGTCACCAAGCCCCTCAGATAGCTGGCAACCCTGACATGGGCGGAGAAGACTCGAGCATCCCCCGGGACAGTAAGCACTAGGTGCCGTTTACGACCCGGGTTAACGCTCGGAGCCGGGAATTGGTCCACCAACCTCGAGCTTGATGAAGATCCAATGGAACCTTATGACGGTATTTTCTTCAGCACTAGTAAATCACCGAATCCGGTAATGTCCTCAAAGGTAGAAGGTTCGAGCCCATCGAAGAAGCCTTGGAGATCGAGTCGATGACTATACAGCATGCTGATCTCTCGAATCATGGTGTCCGAAATCTAGGGGGATTCCAAAATGTCAACCACCCCGAGCTCAACCCCAGGGACCTCTTCCCTTGGTTGGGGAGCCTTGCCTCTAGACTCTCTCTCCCTTGTCTTAGCTGGATATAGGGCAGCCTCTATATTCTCCGATCTAGGGACCTCGGCCGAAGCTCCCTCATCGACTACCTCCGGTTCGGAGGACTTTTGTACCAAAGTGGTAGCCCGCACACGAGCCACCAACTTGAAGTTGTATTTTTCTTCCTCCTCCTCTTCAGACTCATCCCTTAATCGGCGGATTGAGTCCGAGGATATGGAACCGACGTACACCTTGGGCTTACAAGGTTTCCTCGCTGGTCTTTTCTTTTCTGAGCCCAGGGGACTCGAGTCCCTTTTTCTCTTTCTCTCCTTGGTGGGCTTTGCAGCTGATGGTTGGGGAAGGATTTCTTCATCACCGGAAGGGGGCCTCATTGCAACATCCTTCCTGTGACCTGCAAAATAAAGGGAGATAGGTTAGTTTGAGAAAAGGCTGAAAGATCAAAAAATTCAAAATAGAAATTTACCATGGTTGAGGGCCTCTCATCGACCCTTTGATAGCTCCATCCAAGCACGCTCTGAGTAAGGCCTCCGAGAAACCAGACGTTCGACCCATCATTTCAATTCAGGAACCGGATCTGACATCTGGGCCACAGCTGCAACACCAAAATAGAAATGAGGAAAGATAGAAGGAAATAAAAACGACAAAGCAAGCATTCAAGGTAAAGGCACTTACGATTCATGTTCCACCTTTATAGGAACGACATGTCTTCGGCAGGGATCATGTCTGATGTCCTTGTTTGGACAAATCTACCCATCCAGCCTCGATCACCAGAGTCATCGATACTGGAGAATAGGGCTCTGCTGGCCCGACGGGCAAGCTCAATCAGTCCCCCTCGATATAGTCGGGGACTATAGAGGCGCATGAGGTGATCGAGGGTGAAAGAAAATCCCTCAATCTTCCTCGTGAAAACACGGAGAAGAATGACTATCCTCCAGAATGAGGGGTGGATCTGGCCTAGGGTGACGTTGTATCTTTTGCAGAAGGCTACGATTATGGGATCCAAAGGACTAAACGTAAAGGGGTAAGTGTAAACACTTAGATACCCCTCTACGTAGGTAGTGATAGATTCCTCAAGAGAGGGAACAACCACATAGTTATTCTCCCAGTTACACTCCTCTTTGACCTTATCGAAGACGTCCTCAATGATGGTGCACATATATCTCGACATCGGCTCGCACCAGACCGTCACCGAGGGGGTCTTCTCTATCTTAAAGTCGGCGACGGTCGGGCACCCCTTTCGGAATGAATTCCTCAGGTTTAGGCTCCGCCGCTTCCCCATCGCTAGCGGGATGCGATATAGAAGCAACTTCTTTTTGCGGCATAGTTTTAGAAGTTTTCGCCATTTATGAAAAGCAAATAAGAGAGTAAAGGTTTGATTAGAGTTCAAGGGATTTGGATATCAAAATTATGAATTAAGGATCCTTTGAAAGCAAGAGTAGAGAAGGTGTTAATTTTAAAAGTTTGAATGAGAGAAGGTTGAGGTTTTTATTGGTTGAAGGCGACGGTTCAGAACCGGTAGTGGCCGACAAGCGCCTGACAAGCATTTAATGCCTTGGTAACAGGATGCACTGATATTTCGTCGCTTACGTCACGGTCGAGCTCGTCACTGACGTTGTCACTCATAGAGATGAAGTTCGGGAATTCATGTCGTTTCTCATCATCTTATTTCTGATAAACAAGGGGACTATCTGTATACGGTCAGAATAGGCCAGCCCTTCTTATGACTAATCGGTGTTGGATGATAGGCCACAATTCGACCTCGTTTTATATCGAGCTTCAGTACGAAGTTAGATTGCTAAATCCTAAATTCAGAGACCGGTCAGGGACGAGATCAGCCAAGTTCAAGGCCATGCAGAACGGAGATCGAGCGGGATCGAAGGAGGTTTACCTAGTCAAGTAACGGTAGGCCGAAATATCTGTGATCGGGCAAGGATCATGGCGCAAATCACGGCACATATCAAGATGAGGCCGGTTAATTAGCCAATCATGAGGTTTCTTACTGTATTTAGAATTATACCATAAGTAGGAATCCTTTACTATATAAAGGGAGTCTAATCATTGGTAAATGCATCAGATTCACCCGACTAAAAGCGATATATTACTCTTTAAGCTCTCAATACTCTGTTATTTTATTCATATCTCACTTTGCTCATTTACTTGGTTCGAGGATGACTTGTCTTGAGGTCTAAAGTTGCATGTCTCATTTGGTTTGCATTATCTTTCTTTACAATCAATTTTGATATCAATTTACATATTTTCGCAATTTGTGCCAAGCGAAATTACGTGTCCTTAAAACCACATATACATTCACTTGTTTATCCGTTTTTAGGGTAAACATCTATACTATAAAAGCACGAAGACCCTTAGCGAAATGACGTTCACCTTTTTTACCCTTTAAAAATATATTTCATACTGGACAAAATAGTAACTTACTTATCTTCCTAATATTTCACTTCTAAATCAAATAAATTTTATTTATTATATCTTTCCTTATTTAAAATATGTAAAAATGCCTAAAAATTAGAATTTCAAAATCAAATAAGATTTTACCAAAAATAGGCAACCAAATCGTAAGGACTTTGAACCAAAAATTTGAAGGAATATCTGACTTTCCATCCAATTGATGTTTACTTTTTGTGTATGTATGTGGCTTTCTTTTTTTTTTCTTTTTCCGTAAGTTTTTTTTTTGTTTCCAATAATATTATTTTGTTGGTCAAGATGAATCATTAATGCATTACTCTATATTTTATGGCTTATATATTCTCATCTTAATTATGTACCCGAGATTTCTTTTTATTTTAATCGTCTATTACTAATTATGTATATTTTAAATTTCGTCTTATATGTCATTACTTTAAATCCAATCAATTACAATACAAAAGCAATAAACCAAGCAAAAATGAATAAGAATATTTTTGAGTAAACGATTTTGTCAATATAATAAGTACGATCTTAATATTCATCTAATTAGTCAATATAATAAGCAGGATAAATGATTTTATCTCAATATTCATCTAATTAGTTAATATAATAAGTACAACTTTAATTACTATCCACCTTACACATATATAAGATAAGAAAATTATTTTTATATAAGAGTTATATATTCTTTAGGAATAAAATTAATTATATTGTGTAATCCATCCTGAGTAATATGAAACATTTTAGAAAGACATCATAGATAGAGTAAGATACGACAGAGATATTATTTGTAATAAAAATTAATATTTGTCGAGTTGTGATACCTAATATGATTACTAAGGCATAATTAAATAAGGATACAAGTTAGAACTCTCATAAATGAAGTAAAATATTTTTCATTGTTGATAATCTATCAAACTCAAATTTTTTTAAAATTAATATGACATAATCGTACGTGTACATAGCAAGGTCTCATATGTAAAGTCCTACAATTTTTGCATAATGTAGTAATTACTAGTAAGGAACTGGAAGAAAGAACCACCACACAGGATCCACATCCCTAAATATATGATTAATATTTATTATTATTTAGGAACTTGTAATTTTTGTGTTAATCTTTGCTCTTAACAGAGATATATCTGAGTATTATTTATGTTATTTTTAAAAAAAAATATGTTTTTAATATAAGGTACACGCGCAAAGCGCGTACACTTAATCTAGTAAGTAATATAAATTACTTTCACCATATCAAAAGGAATAATGAAATTCAAAGTACGAGGATCAAATATTTTGACTTGTTGTCTCGATTTATTAGAACCTGTTTGGCCATAGATTTTGCCAAAATAAATTTGAGTTTTATTTGGCAAATACATGTTTGGCCATAGATTTTACTTACATTTTGACAAAATCTCAAATCTCAAAATCAGCTCAATAGCTGGTTTTGGGCCAAAATATCACTATAAGATTTTTTAAAAATTGACCCAAACTTTTGTATTTTATAAAAGAGTTCACCATTTATTATTTTGTAACAATATTGCTTCACCTTCTCGGTCATCTGATAGTGTATCATGTAGTTCATTATAAAAAAGATAATTTTGTACCAAATGTATTTATGTTTCATGACTATGGTTTGCGATAATATAATGAATGTTATTGATAATGGTACTGTTGGGTATTTGTGATAGTTTTTAGAACTTGTGGGGTATAAGTCATGTTTCATGTTTTTCCAAAATAAATTTGGGAAATATGCTTTGAAAATTGATGTTCAAACACATTTTCATCTTCAAACCAAACTTCACCCAACTTGAATTTTTTAAAACAAATTTGAAAATCTATGGTCAAACGCTAGCTTAAACTGTATATACTTAGAAATAAATATAAAAAGGTATTTTGATACAAAAGTATTTGACTTCCAAATACTATAATGTCATGAAAATGGAATAACAGAGTTTCTTTTATAATTATTTGAATTTTCTAAAGAAATGAAATCTTAGCGCCTAAGGTAGTAGTACGGCTTTATGTATACATCGTTGGCAACCAAAGGACCAGGGCTGACTTTTTGCGCATTTGAGAGTGTTTGTTCCGTTTATGCCAATGAACTTTTCTTTTTCTTTTTTCAATTGGTCCAGAAATAAAGTATGCACTGTTAGTTAGATTCACGCATGTGTAGGGGCCAGTCTAGTACCTAAATTATGCTTGTTTTTGTAAATTCCACTTGCATTTGTTAGGTGTGGATATAAGTTTGGTCTGATTATTATTTTGTCGGTCTTATTTATGTGATAATCTTTTATCGAGTTTGTTTTAAACTGAATGATATTTTTTTATTTTAAGTGATATTTTTTTTATTTTACTTATTCCAAAGGAGATTAATTTATGATATTCTTTCCTTTGTAGTTGTCACGATCCCAAATCTAAACTAGTCGTGATGGCGCCTATAGTGGAACTAGGCCAGCCAAATTAGCACTCAACGTAAAGAATCTTTCATTTATATCATTTCTAAACTGATAACCCATAAAGGTTTCATTTAAATTACCTTTTAAACAGACAAAGCTACACCATATGTTTAAAATATAACCCCCAAGATCCCGGAGTCACTGTTCATAAGCATCTACAGAAAATATACAAGTCTAGAAAATAAACTCTATAATAGGAAGCAGGAGAGAGCAGGGCTGCGGACCCGTGCAGCTACCTCGCAAAATCTCCGAGAAGTCTCTGGAACAGATAAACAACTCACTCTGTCCTAGCACCTGGATCTACACACAAGGTGCATGGAGTAATGTGAGTACGCCAACTCAGTAGTAATGAAAATAAATCAGGTATGAGCAGTAAGAAACACATAAAGTCAAATCATCAATTTACAATAAGCACAATCTTTCTTTCCAACAGTGTATACGTTAAATCATCACGCTTAAAAAGCCGATTTCAGTGAAAATCCTTTGAAAAATGTAATTTCCAACAATTTCAATAAATGTCCAGGAAGTTTAGTGTAAAATGATATGAATCATAAGTAGCCACTCGGGAAAAAACATGAATAATAAACCGCCCCTCGGGCATAACATCACTCAGAATCAGTCCCTCAGCATGCCTCACAATCACTCGTAATCAGCCCCGCGGGCAACCTCACAGCCACTCATGCCTCCCAATCACTCGTCACTTAGCACTCGTCACTCGCACCAGTAGGTACCTGTGCTCACTGGGGGTGTACAGACTCCGGAGGGGCTCCTACAGCCCAAGCGCTATATCGCTGCGACGTGCATCCCGATCCATATGTCTCGCTGTGGCGTGCAGCCCGATCCAACATATCTCATTGCGGCGTGCAACCCGATCCATCTCTCTCTCTCTCTCTCTCTCTCTCTCTATATATATATATATATATATATATATATTGCTGCGGCGTGCAACCCGATCCATATATACTCCTCACAGTATAGGCTCTCGGACTCACTCAATCAGAAACATCTCAAAAGCCACTCGGGCTATCAGTAAAACGGGGTACTCGACCCAAAAATATCATTTTATACATCAAAGTAGTGTAAATGAGACTGAGTTTTAAATCAGTTAAGCATAATATGACTAAGTGTAAATCATAAGTCAACACAGTGAGAAATAACAGTAAAAAGCCCTCAAGGGGTCTAAACACATGGCACGAGGCCCAAATACGACATTCCGCCCAAAACATAGTAATAATCTTTAAACATGAAATATCATATGGTTTATAATCAAATACGCAACTTAATAGTTGCTACGGGACGGACCAAGTCACAATCCCCATCGGGGTACTCCACACACTCGTCATCTAGTATGTGCTCCACTCCAAAATAGTGATACAGTGTGAAGTCCGGGGTTTCATACCCTCAGGACAAGATTTACAGTCATTACTGACTTCAAACCGGCCCGAAAACTACTCCGCCATGCTCTTGCCCCTCGAATCGGCTCCCGAATGCTCCGAATCTAACCAAAGCCAGATTAATAACATCAATATATGCTAGGGAGACGAAACCCAATCGAAAATTATCAAGATTAGGCACAAAATCTCGAAATTGGCCAAACCCGACCCCCGGTCTCACGTCTCGAAATTCGATAAAAATCACAAAATCGGAATCCTTATTCTCCCAAGAACATCAAAATCGGACCACAATTGCCCCTTCAATTCCTCAATTAAAGTCTCAATTTCCCATGCCCTAACTTTCCCAATTTACACCTCAAAAGCATGTAATCTAGTCAGACTATTCGATGATAATTCAATATTATGGAGTAGAAATGATCACAAGTGACTTACCTCAAGATTTCCCGTGACTTCTCGCTCAAAAATCGCCCCAAGCCGCGTTCTTTTCGTCCAAAAATGTGGAAATAAGCTTTAAAAAAACAAGACAACTCAATAAAAAACACGAATCTGGTCACTAAAAGCCGAAATTCCGTCGCTAAAAGAGCCAAATCTGGTCGCTAAAGGTGCGCACCAGATCCTGTTGCACGCCTTGCACCAACAATGTTTATTTTCACTAAAAAGGCTCTAACTCCACCATACGAACTCGGAATTTGATGATTCTTGTTCCTATGAGTCACAAATAATAATACGAACATAGCCCTTCAATCGAAACTCAATTCAGAGCTCATTTGCTCCGTGTGATACCCATTTCGCTCGTTAAACAATTAACTCATGTTTCACGTCAAAACCCAATCGCAACTTGATAAAATTAGACCAAACTTTCCAGATCACTCATATAATTTATTATCAAAATCCGGGAAGTCTCAAAATCAAATTTCGATATCTAGAACTAAAAATGGACCTTTGGACCATTACATGCTTATGCTCAAAATGCCAAAATCTTCCAAAACCTCTTCCAAAACTTATCCGAGCCTCATGGGACCCCAACCAAGTATAATAACAATTCCCATAATATGATACAAACTTAGTCGATGCTTCGAATTACATCAAACAATGCTAAAATCGTGAATCACACCCCAATTCAAGTTTAATGAAACTAAGAACTTCCACCTTCGGTATTTGATGCCGAAACCTATCAACTGAAGTCCGATTAACCTCAAATTTTGCATACAAGTCACAAATGACACAACAAACCTATTCCAACTTCTGGAATTTCATTCCGACCCTGATATCAAAATTTTCATTGCCGATCGAGAAACACCAAATTTCCGATTTCTCCAATTCAAGCCAAATTTTACCACGGACCTTCAAATCACATTTCGGACGCTCTCCTAAGTTCAAAATTACCTAACGGAGCTAACCAAATCATAAAAATCTAAATCCGACATCAAATACTAAAAAGTCAAAACTTGGTCAAACCTTTCTTATTTAAAGCTTCAAGCTAAGAATTGTTCTTCCAAATCTATTCCGATTATCCTGAAAACCAAAACCGACGATTTACATAAGTCATAATACATCATACATGGATAGTCATGCCCGAGAACTGGAGAGCAAAGTGCAAATGCTCAAAACCACCGTTCAGGTCGTTACAGTGGTCTATATATATAAATACTAGATAAGTAAAGGCCCGTATACGGGCTCAACATTGCAATTTTATTAAAATTATTATTTGTTGATGTTTAGTTAATTAACTTTTGAGCTTTAACAAGCTATATTTTTGAAAATTACTTTTGAATATGAAAATATTTAGTTTGAAATCGCCTTCATATAGTATGGATAGATGAAAATCATTTAAATTTTATTTTCAAATTGTTTTAAGATAGTAAGTGTAAATATGAAAATCTTGTAAATATCGATACTTGTTTTTTGTTGCTGTATTATTTAAAAATTAATTTTAATTTCTCTATGGAAACTTCTATTTGAATAAACCAAAATTAATAATTTTTCAAAATGAGAAAAAGCTAATCAACACATGCATAATGCATTTAAATGAGAGTTGTGGCTAGAGTAATGTGGGGTCCTCGTGTATTTTGCATTTAAAAAATGCAAACATGGAATTTTTATAAAATGACTTATATGCCCATGGTCAACCATATTTCCTTTTCTATATAATAGAAAAATATCTTTCTATAGTTAAAAATAATTTTAACATTATTTTTTTTTCATTTTACGCAAGAAAGTACATCTTGATGTGGGGTTCTTTCGCCCTCCGCGCCCACGCACACCTAGACCTGCCAATTGAAGGCTGAACAGCCTATCCTAGGAGCCTAACGTTGGGTTGGGCCTAATATCATGATAAGAATGGAGCTTAGATCTAACTCAACCCTAAAAGTCAGTTCAAAATGTGAAGATTCATCAAGCCATATAAAGTGTGCAATCTATCCATTGGCAATGTGGGATCCTGTCAAATGAATAATTTTATGACAATATAAGATTTCATGATATGTGCAAAGATTACAAGTTTAAATTTTTTCTTTTCTTTTTTTAAATTACTCAACAAACGGATAGACATAAAGTGAAACAAAGTGAGCAGCTGTTTGATCCAAAAATAGAATTATTCTTAGCTGATATTAATATCCAAAAGGCCGTTTAACTGATTTCGTGATGAAATGTCATTGATTTTGTCAAATATTGTCACAACCCATTTTCTAAACAAGCCGTGACCGGCACCCGATCACTAAACACGACCGAGCGAACCATCTGCTCTTATCAAATCTATTATAACTTCAAACTTTATATGCAACCAAGGAAATACTTTAACCAAATACTTTTAATTAGTTTTAATATCTAAAATAAGCCAGCTCCAAAAATGTATTCGTAGTAACTACTGAAATATTGCAAAGTTATTATTTAAAACACCTAAATCTTAATCCACCGACTGTGTCTATGTCACAACCCAAATTTCCAACCCTCGGGATCGTGATGGCGCCTAACACCATACTTGCTAGGCAAGCCAATGTTAGAACTTAACTAACCTTTTCTTTTAAAAGTTTATTTAAACATAATTAGACAGTTTAAAATGAATATGAAATCTAATACTATCCAATTAATGACATCAAGAATAATATTCGAAATAATGAAACGAACCACGAACTAATGCTAAATATATAGCTACCCAGGGTCTGGAGGCACTATTCACGAACTACTAAATACTACTACAAGTATTTGGCTGAAAGAAAATATATATATGTTTTGAATAAAATAAAACAGTAACTAAATAATGTGGAGAAGACTCTAGGAATCTGCGGACGCCAGCAGATCTACCTCGTGTTTCCGTGCAAATGATCAGCTAATACTCGAAAATCAACTCTGGCCGGAACCTGGATCTACCCAAGAAGTGCAGAGTGCAGTATCAGTACAACCGACCCCATGTACTGGTAAGTGCCGGGCCTAACCTCGACGAGGTAGTGACGAGGCTACAACGGGGCATTTAAAATATAACCTGGATACAATGTATAATAAAGCAAGAAGGGAATACTAAACTAAATAAGCAATGACTTGCAGCAATTACTAAAATAACTCAGCTAACTTTTCCAGATCTCAGCTATAACAATTTCTGGCAAAAATTTCCAAGTTATAATTTAAATATTGGTAAAAAGCAGAATATGGGAACAACAAAATAAAACAGTGAGTTTTCCAGTCTTTATCTTATAACCAATAAAATATGAATATTCTCCTTTATTGCTTCTTGTTGCGGTGTGAGATCCGTTCCCACCTGTCCACCCTTATTTCTCCTCCCCATATATATATCACCCTTATTTCTCCTGTTGCGGCGTGTAACTTGATCCCACCTATCCACCCTTATTATTCTTTGTTGCGGCGTGCAACCCTCTCCCGCCAGACAATCACATCTCATTATTTATAATAAAGGCTTCACAAATTAGATCAATGTCTTTCACAGTATTTATGTCTCAACAATTGTAAATAGAAAGCTATGCTATTCAGAAGCTTCCCCAATTATCATTACACAGCAAAACCAACCAGAATGTATCATAAAACACTGTCAACCAGCTCAACCATTAATGTACCACAATGAAACTAAGGAACAATTAATACTTCAAAATAAGTGAAATAATACCTAATAAACAAGTAGGCATGGAGGCATCAATGATCATGAAACAATTAAGACAGGAATATAATAAATTGGAAACAGGGAAGGATCATGCTACACAGATAGTTTGGTGGTGCATAGATGCTCGTCACCTCACCTATACACCACACACATGCAATTTCACATAGTATTTAAGTGGGGAATTCTTATTCCTTCAAGTCAATGTTAAACCAAACACTTACCTCAACTTCGTAGGCCACTCACTACTCAATTATAGCTTTTCCTTTCGAATTCACCTCCAACACACTCAAATATAATCATAATTAGTTCAATATTATTAATTAGTGCTAAAGGAACTAACTTTAATGCAAAATCATGGTTTCCCTAAGTTTTCTCAAAAAAGGTTAAAAACCGATCCCGGGCCCGCTCGGTCCAAACTCGGGGTTCGGACCAAATTCCTTTTACCCATTCACCCCCGAGCCCGAATATGTTATTAGTTTCAAAATCCGACCCCAATTCGAGGTCAAAATTCTATTTTTTACAAAATTCTCTAATTCTACCCAAACCCCCAATATCTACCATGAAAACCCTTGATTTTTGATTGAAAAGTGATGAAAAACAATGGGTAAGTGTTGGAAAATCGAACAAGTCCTCGAGAACATGGAACGTATACTGTTCGTGTATTAAGTGGCCGATGCGACTTGTAACTTAGTCGTGTTGTGGGAAAGAATTGCCTATGGCGCTTAACCAAATTTGACTTCTAGAGGTTTTTCGGGGCGTCACTTGCGATGCCAAGGCACAAGCCAAGAGTGATGTGCCAATACAATGTCACAAATAGAGGCTTTTCAGGGTGTCGCGTGCGAGACTGTGGCCTATATCAATGCCCCGATGTCAGCCGTGGCTCGCCACGATGCAGGACACAGAAGGGCGTGGCCATGGCACGGCGCAGGATGTGGCAGGACATGGCAGGGCGTGGACATGGCACGAATCAGGACAAGTCAGGACATGGAAGGTCGTGGCCATGGCACGACTCAGAACGTGGCGGGACATGGCAGGGCGTAGCGATGGCACGACACAGGACATGTTGGGACATGGCAGGGCGTGTCCATATGACGTGTCAGTACGTGTCAGGACATGGAAGGGCGTGGACATGGCACGACTCTGGACGTGTCAGGACTTGGCCATAGCGGGAGAAGCTTCGCGATCGCGAAGAGCAACGCACCAGTGCACCAGTAGCAGCAAAACAACAAACTTTTACAAATTCAAAACATCTCGAAGCCTATCTGAAACTCACTCGAGCCATCGGGGCTCCAATTCAAACATGCACGCAAGTCTAAAAATATCATACAGACTTTCTCGTGCGATCAAATCATAAAAATAACACCTAAAACTACGAATTTAACCTCAAAACTCGTGATTTTCTCAAGAACACTTCAAATTCACTATTTTCTCAACCGGACGTCCGAATCACGTCATATGAACTTCGATTTCCACCAAATTTCACATATGGTATTTAAACACTATAACAAACCTGTACCGGGCTCCGAAACCATAATACGGTCCCGATACCAACGACTTCAAATATTAATTTATTTCTTTATTTCCTTTAAAATTCAGCATAATAATTTTCTTCAAAAATTGATTTCTAAAGCTAGGGACCTCAGAATTCAATTTCAGGCATAAGCCCAAGTCCCATATTTTACTACAGACCTCCCGGGACTGTCGGGACACGGGTCTTGGTCCGTTTACTCAAAAATGTCGACCAAAGTCAACTAAAAATCAAAATTTTAACTCTAAAAATTATTATTTCTTATATTTTCACATAAAGGCTTTCCGAATTCATGCCCGGGATGCGCACGCAAATTGAGGTAATTAAAATTAATCTTTTTAAGGCTAATGAGCCCGGAATGGAGTCTTAATTCATAAGATGAACCTTTGAGTCATCACAATCTCCACCTCTAAAACAAATGTTTGTCCTCGAACGGACATAGAAAAGTACCTAAACTGGCGAACATGTGTGGATATCTACTCCACATGTCCGACTCGGACTCCCAAGTAGCTGCCTCAACATGCCGACCTTTCCACTGTACTCGAACTGAAGGGTAACTCTTTGATCTCAACTGACGAACCTGCCAGTCTAAAATGGCTACCGGCTCCTCCTCATAAATCAGATACTTGTCCAATTGGACAGAGCTGAAATCTAACACGTGGGACGGGTCACCATGATATTTATGGAGCATAGACACATGGAATATCGGATGAACTGAGAATAACTCTGGAGGCAACGCAAGTCTATAAGATACCTCCCCCACTCTCTCGAGAATCTTAAATGACCCGATATACCTAGGTCTCAATTTGCCCTGCTTCCCAAATCTCATAACACCCTTCATGGGCGATACCCAAAGTAATACTCTCTCTCCAACCATGAATGCCCATAATGAACCATACGGTCGGCATAACTTTTTTTCCTGGACTGAGCTGTACGAAGATGATCCTGTATAATCTTGACCTTGTCCAAGGCCTCCTGAACTAAGTCTGTACCCTATAATTGAGCCTCTCCCAGCTCAAACCATCCAACTGGCGATCTACACCATCTACCATATAATGCCTCGTAGGGAGCCATCTGAATGCTCGAATGGTAGCTATTATTGTAGGAAAACTCCGCTAACAGCAAGAACTGATCCCAAGAACCTCCAAAGTCAATAACACAAGCGCGGAGCATATCCTCCAAGATCTGAATAGAACGCTCGGACTGCCCGTCCGTCTGAGGTTGGAATGCTGTGCTCAACTCAACCCGTGTACCCAACTCACGCTCAACTACCCTCCAAAAGTGCGAGGTAAACTACGTACCCCGATCAGAAATGATAGACACGGGCACACCGTGAAGGCAAACAATCTCTCGAATATATATCTCTGCCAATCGCTCTGAAGTATAAGTACTTGCCACCAGAATGAAATGTGCTAATTTAGTCAGCCTATCCACAATAACCCAAACGTCATCGAACTTCCTCTGAGTCCGTGGGAGTCTAACAACGAAGTCCATAGTAATATGCTTCCACTTCCACTCAAGAATCTCTATCTTCTGAAGAAAACCACCGGGTCTCTGATGCTCATACTTCACCTGTTGACAATTCAAGCACCGAGCCACATAAGCAAAAATATCTTTCTTCATCCTTCTCCACCAATAATGCTGCCGCAGATCTTGGTACATCTTGGAAGCGCCTGGGTGAATAGAATACTTAGAACTGTGAGATTCCTCAAGGATCAACTCACGAAGCCCATCTACATTAGGTACACATATACAACCCTACATCATCAAAACACCGTCATCTCCAACTGTAACATGCTTGGCACCACCGTGCCGAATCGTGTCCCTAAGGACCTTCAAATGCGGATCATCATCCTACCGATCTCTGATATGCTCAAATAAAGAAGACCGAGTGACTGTATAAGCTAAAACATGGCTGGGCGAAATATCCAACCTCACGAACTAATTAGCCAAGGTCTGAATGTCTGAAGCTAACAGTCTCTCACTGATTGGAATGAATGCAAAGCTTCCCATACTCACTGCCTTTCTACTCAATGCATCGGCCACCACATTGGCCTTCTCTGGATGATACAATATAGTGAAGTCATAATCTTTCAATAACTCTAACCATCTCCTCTTAAGATCCTTTTGCTTGAACAAGTACTGAAGACTGCGATGTTCCGTGAAAACCTCACACGACATACCATAACGATAATGCCTCTAAATCTTTAATGCGTGAACAATGGGTGCCAACTCTAAATCATGGACAGGATAATTCTTCTCATGAACCTTCAAATGCCGAGGCGCATATGCAATCACCATGCCCTCATGCATTAATACCGCTCCAAGCCCAACACGGGAGGCATCACAATATACCGTGAAAGACCCTAAACCTGATGGCAATACCAACACCGGTGCTGAAGTCAAGGTTATCTTAAGCTTCTGAAAGCTCGCCTCGCACTCGTCCGACCATTTGAATGGGGCACCTTTCTGAGTCAATTTAGTCATTGGGGCTTCTATAGATGAGAACCCTTCCACAAAACGACGGTAATAACCTGCCAAACCCAAGAAGCTCCTGATTTCCGTGGCTGAAGTGGGTCTAGGCTAGTTCTTGGCTGCCCTCTATCTTCTTGGGATCTACCTAAATACCCTTTGCTGATACGATTTGACCCAAGAAAGCTACTGAATCCAACCAGAACTCACACTTTTAAAATTTTGCATACATCTGACTATCCCTCAAAGTCTGGAGCGCTATCCGGAGGTGTTGCTCATGCTCCTCCCTACTTCGGAAGTATATTAGAATATCATCAATGAAATTACGAAGGAATCCAGATAAGGTTTGAAAACCCGATTCATCAAGTCCATAAAGGCTGCTCGGGCATTAGTCAAGCCATAAGACATCACCAGAAATTCATAGTGCCCATACCTCGTCCGAAAGGCTTTCTTAGGGACATCAGACGCCCTAATCTTTAACTGATGGTAACCCGATCTTAAATCAATTTTTGAAAACACCCTGGAAACCTAAAACTGATCAAATAAATCATCAATTCTTAGCAACATATACTTATTCTTGATAGTAACCTTGTTCAACTACTGATAGTTATACACATTCTCATCGATCCATCCTTCTTCTTCACGAACAAAACCGGTGCACCCCAGGGCGAGACACTAGGTCTAATGAAGCCCTTATAAAGCAAGTCTTGTAAATGCTCTTTCAATTCTGGTGGGGCCATCCGGTATGGAGGAACAGAAATGGGCTGGGTTCCCGGAGCCACATCAATGCAAAAGTCAATATCCCTGTCGGGTGGCATCCCCGACAGGTCTGCAGGAAACACCTCGGGAAACTCACAAACAACAGGCACCAGATCTATAGAAGAAGCCTTAGCATTATAATCACGAACATGCGCCAAATAAGCCAAACACCCCTTCTCAACCATGCGACAAGACTTGGCATAAGAAATGACGCTGCTAGAAGAATGACTAGGAGTTCCTTTCCACTCTAATTGACGCAACCCCGACAAAGCTAAAGTAACTGTCTTGGCGTGACAGTCCAAGATGGAATAATAAGGTGACAACCAATCCATGCCCAATATGACATCAAAATCAACCATGTCAAGAAGCAAAAGGTCCACACTGGTTTCAAGACCCTCAATAACGACCACACACGAATGATACACACGATCTACAATAATAGAATCCCTCATGGGCGTAGACACATAAACAGGGACACTCAAGGAGTCACAGGGAACAACCAAATATGAAGCAAAATAAGATGACACATAAGAATATGTAGACCCCAGATAAAAAAAAACTGAGGCATAAACTGAAATGGTACTTGTAATAACAACATCAGAGGACTGTACCTCAGGTCTGGCTGGATAGGCATACAATCGAGACTGGGCCCTACCTCCCTGAACTATGTCTCTAGGAGGACCTCTGATAGGCGGACCTCCACCTCTAGAGGTATGGCCTCCACCTCTAGCGGGTTGGCCTCCACCTCTAACAATCTGGCCCCTACCTCTGGCTACCTGACCTCTACCCTTGGCTGGCTGGGTAGGTGGTGCTGCAGCGGGTGTCGGAACTTTGGCACGAGAACCCTGATACTGAAGCTGATTACTCGAAAAATCTCGGACAAGCTCTCCGAATATGCCCATATTCACCACACTCAAAAAATCCCTCCTAATATAGAGGTTGACCCTGATGAGCCAGCTGACCACGATAATAACTTTGTAGAGGAGGTGCTCTGATAGAAGCTGATGGTGCGTTGTAGACTGGCTGAACAGAAGGAGGCGTATAAGAACCACGACCACCTGAGGTACCATGTGAAGCTTGAAGTGCTGAATGGGATGGCCTGGAAGAATGGCCTTTGCTAAAAGTAACCCCGCCTCCCGATACCACTGAATCCACCGGAATGACAAGGTCTCTTGTCTAACCCCTGGCCTCTCAATCCGAGAACCATCTCAACTCTCCTGGCCACATTGGCCGTATCCTGAAAGGAAATCTCGGTCCCTATCTCCTTAGCCATATGCAACCTGATGGGCTGAGCAAGACCCTCAATAAATCGCCTGACCCTCTATCTCTCTATGGGTAACAAACGAATAGCATGTCGAGCCAAATCCACAAAGCGATTCTCATACTGGGTAACCGTCATGATTCCCTGCTGAAGACGCTCAAACTGACGACGGTTCTCATCCCTGGTAGTAATAGGCAAAAACTTCTCCAAAAAGAGATGTGAAAACTGATCCCACGTCAGAGTAGGTGACCCGGCTGGTCTAGTCAACAAATAATCCCTCCACTATTTCTAGGCGGAACCAGTCATCTGAAAAGCGGCGAAGTCGACCCCATTTGTCTCCAAAATACCCATGTCCCTCCACTATCAAGATATTCTTGAGGATCCTCTGAAGTAGCACCAGTGAAATGAACAGGGAAAAGCTTGATGAACCTGTCCAATCTACACAAAGCATCTGAGGACATAGCTTCCCCATCAACAAGCAGTGCTGCGACAACTGGCCGAACTACCCCAACTAGATTGATTGATGGGGTCTGGATGTGAGGATGATTTGCTCAGGAGTGTGGGTAACGGGAGTCTAGAACTCTCCTCCAGCCTGAGATACGGCTGCTGCCACGGGGAATGTGCCAGTCTGGGCTACATTCTCCATAGGCACCAGGTAGCAATAAAAATATCTTTCTATAGTTAAAAATAATTTTAACTTTAATTTGTTTTCATTTTACGCAAGAAAGTACATCTTGATGTGGGGTTCTATCGCCCTCCTCCGCCCACACACACCTAGACCTGCCAACTGAAGGGTGAACATCCTATCCTAGGAGACTAACATTGGAGTGGGGCCTAATATCATGATAAGAATAGAGCTTGGATCTAACTCAACCCGAAAAGTCAGTTCAAAATGTGAAGATTGATTAAGCCATATAAAGTGTGCAATCTATCCATTTGCAATGTGGGATCCTGTCAAGTGAATAATTTTATGACAATATAAGATTTCATGATATGTGCAAAGATTACAAGTTTAAATTTCTTTTTTCTTTTCTTAACTTACTCAACAAACGGATTGACATAAAGTGAAACAAAGTGAGAAGATGTTTGATCCAAAATTTGGATCCGGGTTTAAACAATTAAATTTTCTAATAAAATAGAATTATTCTTAGCCGATATTAATATCCAAAAGGTCGTTTAACTGATTTCGTGATGAAATGTCACTGATTTCGTCAAATATTGTCACGACCCATTTTCTGAACAAGCCGTGACCGGCACCCGATCACTAAACATGACCGAGCGAACCATCTGCGCTTATCAAATCTATTATAACATCAAACATTATATGAAATCAAGGAAATACTTTAACCAAATACTTTTAATTAATTTAAATATCTAAAATAAACCAGCTCCAAAAATTTATTCGTAGTAACTACTGAAATAATGCAAAGTTATTAATTAAAACACCTAACTCTTAACCCACCGACTGTGTCTATGTTACGACCCAAATTCCCAACCCTCGGGATCATGATGGCGCCTAACACCATACTTGCTAAGCAAGCCAATGTTAGAACTTAACTAATCTTTTCCTTTAAAAGTTTATTTAAACATAATTAGACAGTTTAAAATGAATACGAAATCTAATACTATCTAATAAATGACATCAAGAATAATATTCAAAATAATGAAACGAACCACGAACTAATGCTAAATATATAGCTACCCAGGGTCTGGAGTCACAATTCAAGAACTACTAAAGAAAACTACAAGTATTTGTATGAAAGAATATATACAATTCACGAACCCTCAGAACCTAGTTTGGAAGCGTTACTTACCTCAATCAAGCCAAAACTCTACTCCGCAATGCCCTTGTCACTTGGATCGGCCACAAATCGCCCCGAATCTAACCAAAATCAGTATTATATCATTAATATATGCTAAAGGAATGAAACTCACATCAAAATTATCAATTTACATCACAAAATCCCGAAATTGGCCAAACCCGACCCCTGGGCCCACGTCTCGGAATCCGACAAAAATTACAAAACTGAAATTAAGTAGCGACCTGCATGAATGATGTAATGAATGCCCCACTGTCTCTGACATGGACCCGTTAAAAGTGAATTCTCCGTGAAGATGCGGAGTACCAACGGCTAGACGGTAAGACCGTGCACCTTAACTATAGCTACGCAGTGACAACCTTAATCAAATGTGTAGGATAGGTGGGAGGTGGTGACACAGAATGACCAATCCTGAAAGACCACTCTTTCGTTCAGGATGCCTAACCGCTGCACCGATCATTCAGGGGGTGGCGGGACACTGCGAGGTGGGTAGTTTATCTGGGGAGGATACCTCCTAAAGAGTAACGGAGGTGTGTGAAGGTAGGCTCAAGCTAAGATTCTGCTCGTGAGCGTAATGGTATAAGCCTACCTAACTGTGAGACCGACTGGTCGAACAGAGACAAAAGTACGCCATAGTGATCCGGGAGTCCCGTGTGGAAGGGCTCTTGCTCAACTAATAAAAGGTACGCCGCGGATAAAATGCTGATGACTCCCAAGAGCTCTAATTGACGGAGTCGTTTGGCACCTCGATGTCGATTCATCACATCCTGGGGTTGAAGAAGGTCCCAAGGGTTCGGTTGTTTGCCGATTCAAGTGGTACGTGAGTTGGGTTTAGAACGTCATGAGACAGTTCGATTTCTATCTACTATTGGTGTTAAAGGGAGAACTGCAAGGAGCCAACCCTAGTACGAGAGGACTGGGTTGGGCTAATCTATGGTGTACCGGTTGTTATGCCAATAGCAACGCTGGGCAGCTAAGTTGGTATGGAAGAACTGCTGCGGCGCGAGAAATCCTTCTCTATACAAGTTCTCGGATGAGGTTTTTGAACAGAACTTCGATAGGAGAGAGGTGTAAGCACCGCGAGGTGTGAAGCGATCTCATACTAAACGAAACGGCTTTCACTTTCCATAACAAAAATGAAAGAAAGTCAACATATTCCTGAAATTGCGGTCAGTATCGCTACCTCTTTAGTTGCCGCCCCCTACTTGCTCATTCGCAATTACTACCAAAAGAAAGTCGCACCTATATCTAAAGGGTCTTATGCACTCCACGAATTTCTTATGTTATGGGGTCTCGAGGACTGAATTTAGCTGCCAACCCTAGTCAGCAAGATGAAAAACTTTCTCAAGAACATGGAGAGCGGGGACTCTTTAATTTGGAAAAATATAAATAAAGATGAAAAAATGAGGGGGGGGGGGGGTTCATGGT